>JBCJKH010009629.1:0-60784 GCA_039877255.1 Loriculus beryllinus | reverse complement strand
TAGAGTGGAAGAGGGGAATTACAGAATACCCCCCCCCCCCCAATAAAGCGAGCTCTGTATAACTATGGCAATAAAAAAGCAAGCTTTTCTAAATAGTCAGCATGTATGTTAAGCAAAACACTTTAAATAGAGACAATAGATTTAGTGAGATGCACTCCAAATCTAGACACATCTCCAAGCACCCTGACATGACAGTTTCCCTGAAGCAGCTTCCTACCAAGGTGTTCACACACTGAGGCAGCTGCCAGAGGTGACAGCAAGACAGTTCTTGATTCAACTTCCCTTGGATGAGCTTGTGGGTGACTTCGACCATATTTTCTCCCAGGTGCTGCTGCATTAACTGTATGAGGAACGCACCAGGCACTGAAGCTGACAGAGACTTATAGCTCTGAAAGAGATAGTTACAGGTGCACATACATGCTTCCTTTCTTATTAAGGAACAAGAAAGTACTGTTATTTACCCTGTTAAGATCCCTAAAGCAATTTCTCAGTCAGCTTGAATAGGCAGCATGCCACTGCTGTGTCCTGCCTGGCTTTGGGAGCTGCAACATACCCAAGCAGTGTACAGGTACCTTTCCTCCAGGGAGTACAATCTGCTGTTGGGCTAAAAGTTAACTTGGAGAGGTCACCACTGAATTCCATCTCTTATTTTCCCTGTGAAGCCCTTTGGATTACCTCTCACTCTTGTGTCAGGTTCTCCTGCAGGTGATCACTGGAGCCTTTAAGTGGTAGAAGGAGGCTCAGCATGGCATACAAAATAACAGAAGGGGCCAAACTCTGCAGGGCTATGTTCTAACAGCACAGAGGGCAGCCCAACTCCAAGGGATCATCATGGTGAGGTAGATCAGTAAGCAAGACTGGGGAGCAGAAGATGCAGCACCAAGAAGTGAACTTTCAGATGTGCTAACAACAGCAGCAACTTGTGATTTATCCAGCAAATCTGCTTTCATACGGACAAACTCAACTATCTATACAGACTTTGGCTGAGGATATAGGGAGGAAAAAAAAGATCCTTTGGTTCCAGCATGTGTATGAGCAGACACACGTACATGCGTGTGTGTGTGACAGTGAGAAAACAGTTATACTTACAGTGAACATTTTATCCTTGATTTCTTCAGTTGAAAACTACCAGCACTTATTTTCTCCTTTGGTTACATCAAACTTGGCATTTTAAAAGCTTGGGGGGGATTTTGTTGTTGGTTTGGTTGGTTTTGTTGTTTGTCTTTCCTCCTTTAAACTGAGTGCTATTTTAGATTTGTTTTAAGATGAATCTTGCTTTCATTCCCATCACTGGTTCCTAGCCTGCATTTCTAAGCTGCATTTTCACTATGTTTAGCACTTACTAGGCAATTATCACTGAGTCAGGTAGAATGACAGCATTTTTACAGTTCAAGCACACAGTTCTGTATTTCAGGGAGCTGATTTTTAAACTACTTAAATGTTAATAGCATCCACATAATTGTACAGATCAGAATGTCATCAGCTAATCCCTTTGCTTTCCAGCTGACTTCTGTCAGCCACTGCTCTGCTGTAGTTATCAATGTCAGGATATATTTTTGATCACAAATATTAAGGTGGGGTCAGAAATACTTTTATTTGCATTCTTGCGTACTTGCATCTTTCTGGTTTTAAATCTCACCAGCACATCTTTTGTTATACAAGCAGAATCTCAAAGCACTGTTAAAGCTTCACAGGGTGGAATTCATTTTTACTGCAATCCTCCATTTTCAAAACAACCAGTACGATTGCCACATTTCTCAGGGGAAACCAGCTTAAACCTCCTGCATTTCAACTCAAACCGTTTTATAGCATCCAAAATATTGGTGTGCTAGAGAATGGAAGAATGTCCATGTGGGATCCCAAGAAACAAACCACCTTCCTCTGCCTCCTCCCAGGTTTTCCCTCGTATTTGTTAAAATGGAATTTAGGCTTGAAAAAAAAAATAATAATCTTCAGACAGTTTCAAGGCAACCATAGCTCTATTACACCACTTTTGCTGCACAAGAAACTATTTCATCAGAAAGAGTATGAGGAGGTCCTTACAAGCCAAAGTATACTGCTGTAATGGGAAATGATGAGGGAAAATGGTTTCAAAGAAAATCTATTACTATTCCCTTGTGATGGCCAAATAAAAGAGCAAATGCTATTGCCACTGAGTCACAAGAAAAGTGACATTAAAGAGAGTTCTGTTAATGTGAAGATTTTGACATGCAGCGCCCCAAAAGGAAGAGGTACAGAAATAGTAACTGTCATACAGACATTTATTAATAGCTAAATTTGTTATACATCTGCTCTGTGTAGACAGACTCTCCCATCAACTCAGTCAGCCTGGTCTGTGGGAACAGGGAGGGCAGCGTGGCTCCACTATGAAACATGTAGTTTAAAAAACCCTCAAAGCTGGTGTGCAAAAGTAGAAAGGCATGACAGAAACAACACAGGATCAAACAAGAAAAAGCAGCATGGATGAGTCAAGCAAGTGGAAAATCCAGAATGACTTAATGCTGCCACAGAAGTTCTGGGAAATGAGGAGACTACAGAACTAAGTAAAAGAAAAGTGGGTCTGATAAATAAGGGAGAATGGAACACCATTTAGGATTCAAGTGCTTGAGCTGCTCAGCACTTTTGCAAAAAAGAAGTACAGGAAAGAAAACTCAGCTTTAGTTATAGTGCCAGCATGTTATGGGAATTAGTTAACAAATTTACTGTATCAACTGCAATTATTTTGAAGTCTGTAGAGAGCTAAAAGCCATGTGAGAATCAGAAAAGCAGCAGAACCTACTGCAAGAAGAGGCAAAAAGGGTGATCCAGGAATTGCTGTCCTCTCATGCAAAACTGTGCCAGAACAAAGGTGAGTGACAAACCTGTCTATGCTGAAGTGCTAGCAGGCGCCCAGGACTCATCAAGAGATACAAAAACAGCAGGTCAGAAGAAGTAAACGCAAGCTTTTCCTTCTGGTTGGATTACAAAGTCAATAGAAAATTGTGCTACATCACCTCATAAAAGGCCATCCCCAAAACTGAAGCTGATCGGGATTAAATCCAAGTGGAAATACTGAAAAACTTACTAAATGTCCATAACTAAAGGGTAAGGATAAATGGTAAAAGCTACCCTTGAGACTAGTGTTAGGGACAGATCTTATTTAACATTTTAATTAATCCAGGAATAAGGGAAATCACCGCTAGTCACATGGGGAAAACCCAAGTGGCAGGTTATAATTAACCACTAACCCACCCAGAGACGGATGGGAGGAGGTGGCATCCCGAGTCTTCTATCCTAGTAACCTACACACCACTTGTATTGTGCTTACGATTATAAAACGCTTCAAAATATACCGGATTTCCCCCCTGCTTGGTCTGGCCATGGCTCTGACTTCTATTGTCAAAATACACTGCAACGAGAAATGAGGCTGCATATATATTGCATTTTGTGTGTTTAGACGGCACGTAGCACTGATACAAGGTCTTAGAGAGTTCATTGAATCGGTCAAACGTCAGGATGCAACAACATTTGTATCTTGAATTTGCAAAGATGTGAGGCTTCTTTTTGATGAAAAGCACCTGTAAAGTACAGGGTTACTGTGCTCTCTTTTACCATTTCTTGGATAAATGTCATCATTTTTAATGCTACCAATTTTCTGTAGCCTGCGGGGAAGATTTTCTATGGCAAAAAAAATGGCTTGTAGGTGCTTAATTCCCATTAAAAGGTACTGGGGAGATAAGTACCAAACTGTTATTGGAGCCTTTGGGAAAGAGTCTTCCTCTAAACCATTGTTATCCACCCTTTCAACACCTGAAATAAGTCACTCGTATAATACATGTTATTAAAACAAGAGATGTTTGAATCAGCAGTGAAATCATTTTGTGGCTTGAGAAGCAGCTTTTTGGCATACCCATGCAAGTATGCAGAAGAAAGTGAGACAAGATGCACTCTAATTCCGCTTCTAAAAAGATCTCTATTTTAGGCAGTGCAACACGAGAAGGGGGATGTCTCATCTGTCTGACTCAGCACAAGAGCCTCATTTAAAAAACTCCCCAGCAAGTCTTGACTGGTATTAATGAATATTTGTATTTGGTTTAGAGGTGAAACACTGTGTACATAAAATTCAAGAGACATCAAAGAACAGAAGAGCTCTGGCCAAGAGATTACTTTTGCCAATATTTTTCTTTCTTTCTGTGCTGCTGGTCTCCACTCTTGTGTTGATATTTCCAAGGGACACTTTTTTGCTCTGGATGCATGTGCTCTGGTCTTCTTTTGATAGCTTCATTAGAAGTTGTTAGCCCTCCTTCCCCCATCCATGTGGAACATGCTCTTTGCCAGGACATTTTACAAGTGACTGGTGATGGGACCAGACATAAAAATGGTAGAGAACACACAAAAAGAGCAAGTCATACAGTCTGACCTGTGCACTGTCTCTGCACCCCAGAAAGCCTTTGCCACTAACTTCACATTTCTCTTCTGGTGCTACTCATCAACAGATCTCAATGGTTTTACAAAGATGTTGTACCATGGTCCCTTTGATAGATGAAGCCATGTGAACAAAGGCAATTCTGTATAGTCACTCAAGAGATCTCTTGTGGAGCCACAAATACCCTTCATGGTCTCTGGGGTCTCAACCTGAGCATCAGGAAGAGACAAACAGCGTCTCTAGCCCTCTGCTGAGTCTGCCAGGAAAAGGGCCACTGTGAGGCAACTCTCATGCTGCACAAGGCAGTACCTGCTGGAGCAACACTAAGGTAACAAATTCATTTTGGACAGTTAATACAGAGAGATTCGCTGGTAACTTTTAATCAGTAACAAGCTAAGACAAATTAGAAGCCATGACCTAAAAAGAAAGGCTCTGCAAATCCCCCTGCCAGCCTCCCGAGGATGGCAGCTCCCTTGGTACACAGCCTTGATAAACGAATCCTTTTACAAGGTCTAACTCACTTAATCATCCCCTCCGCTTGCATTAACCACTTCTGCAAGGATATCTTCCCTGTGCATATTGCTTAAGTTAGGTCAAAAACCCAGTCTTGTTTTCAAATCCACATTCATGATGAAAGCCTCCACTCTAAGACTTCTATTCTTCTGAGACCTTTTCAGTTATATGCACTGTGAAAAAATCTTCTGCCTTTTCTCCCTGCTTGCTATATGGCTTCCTCCCTAAAGCACAAAACATTTTTCCTTGCTGAATTCTCTCCATACATCTCTTCTGTACATGGTGTAACAGCCTGACATGATGGGCTGGGTTGAGGCACACAATGACCAGGCTCCCTTTGAGTGAGAAGCTTCTGTTCTCAGAAGAAGGGCTGAACCCCAGGTAATCTATTCACTCCCTACCTGGCAAGGGAAGCAGCAAAAGAATAATTCACTGCACTTCTAACTGAAAAGCTGTCACAGAAGTACAGAACTCAGACTTGAGCCTTCAAAAATGAACTTTAATTTGAAAATGGCACCAAGTTTTGACCTAGACTGAACAGCTTTCCTTGACGAGGCAGATAATTACAGAGGAAGGAGCAACCTCCAATCCTTCAAACTGCAACCAGCCTGAGCTAGTACCCAGTGGTGGCACAGACTAAGCTGTAGCATCTTCCCCCCGGGATGGCCAGCTCTGGGGTATTCACAGGGCAGAGCTATGCATGACCCAAGTCCAGTAATCATGACAGCTTTTGGGTGGCCCAAGAGGCATGGCTGGGATGACTGTGCACAGCGGTCCTGGGCAGACATGAGCTTGCCCGCCAGTGCACTGCTTTGTGCCTACACTTGCTGCCTCCCCACCTTTGATTGCAAATATCCTTAATTTTGGAAATGTGTCTTCTAACCCAAACGGCCCTTCCTACATGTAGGTTCCAAATGTTTGTTTCTATCTTTCTCCCAGAGTAACTTTCAGTGCTTGAATGTTTTAAGGATTCAGCTCCACAAATAGATACCCTAATCTTGTAACGACATTACAGATTACATAATTGCGATTAGGATGGGTAATTACACAGTGCCCATATGAGACAGACAGTTCCGATGCTCCATATCACAACTGCATCCAAATATTTTATTTACGGAATATCATCGTCAGCAACTCCACAGGCTATGCCAGATTTTACTGTAAAACACCACATTATTTTCTTGATATGGCTATACAAAAATAATAATTAGAAAAGGCCTTCAAATGCCTGTATTCTGTTTCTGTTCTGTTAAGAAAAGACACACTGTTGGGGTCCTCCTTGCTACAGAACATTTCAGCAGCATGCCAGTTCTCGCAGCCCTGGGAAGAGCGCTCTTGTTTAGTGTAGAAACATTAAAAGACAATATTACAATATTTTCCTTAAGTAAAGCTCACAGATGAAGTGTGAAAACAAAAATAAACAAAACAGCCGTGGTAGATATTTTTTGTCAAGGTATTTAGGTCTCATTTTGATCTGCTGATGACTTTTTACTTGAGTGAATCACAACCACATCCTAATGCCGGAGCTTATTCACCAGCTATGAACACAACCTGGAATTACATGCAAATTTTATTTTTGTTTTTCCTCATGACCTCAAATTTATACTACTTAGTGCCCCATCACAGAAATGTCAAAAACCACAAAGACCCTCTAAAAAACAGTGAAGAGTGCAGAAAAAGCTCTCTAAATACGGTGGGGGTAGGAGGTTGGCACAAATTAGAGCAGGTGTTTTTTAAACAGCATTGCAAGGAAGGAGTTATCCTGGCTGACATAAGCATGGCTTTACAAAGACTTGACTCAGGAAGCCTAAGCGAGGGTTTAGGCACTGCAGCCCACCATCATAAATGTCACTTTATACTGCTGCGCAGAGAGAATGGAGCGAGTCCTTGCTGACCCCAACTGATCTGACATGGGGTTAATTGCATATTTACTTCACATACAAAATAGCCTGGATTAGTATTTTCCATAAAGCTAACCTGGAACTTTGTTAAATAATCATGAAGCTCCACGAATACTGAAATGATGATCCTCTAATCACTGTCTCAGCGCATCACATGAATTTCTGAATTGAGCGTGACAAACACACATTAGAGGTTTTCACAGTGAACTGCCACTTCTATTAAAATACATTTTTTCAGGGATTTTTGCAAAGTTTAATTGCACAGGATGAAACATGACACCTAGGCATTTGATTTATTACTAAGCATGGCTCTATATTAGTGAGACTGCAGAGCATACAGTGTTGTGGAATTATTTTTACTCTGTCATGACAGATGGAGTCAGCGTTTGGTAAAGAGTGCGTGCAAGTGTGCAGACACATGCTGCAGGTGGGATCCTCTCCGCTGCCTCCTCCAAGCCAAGCTGTTATACTCAAAACCAGCATGTTTCAGATGACGAAGAAATCATCATCATCTACGTTTTTGAAATGGCAACATAGATTTCAGTCTTCTCTGTATGAAAAAGAAAGTCCATCTTGATTAGAAAGCGATGTAAGTATTCCAGATTTGAGGGGACCTACAGAACAATAATCCCTGAGCATTGATTAGAATCCTGCCCTACGATAGGTGCACATCGCTCATGCTGCAGTGGCACACACAGCTTCCCCTTTGGGGTAGCAACAGATGCAGCAAGGTGGCAGCCTGTGATTTCAGCTTTCCATCCTATACCTATGGTTTGGTTTCCCCTCATTCATAGAGCAGAGTACTCCATTTTGTGCTCCACTTGACACTTCCACTTCTGGAAGATGCACACACCAGGAAACGTTAAGTTTTTCTGCACAAGCTGGACAGCAGATGCGGGACCTGAACACCAGAGTGAGCAGCTGTTAACAGCAGCCCCTGTGCTTCTGGCTGCAGTCAGAAAGGAGTGAGAGATTCCTCCTGTGCTTCTGAAATTCAGGTTTCCCCACTTAGAAACCAACTGACAAACCACCATGTTGGGACCTGGAGTAATGATGAAGCCGCCCTTGCCCTCAGCACCTCCTCAGCCCTGCAACCATCTGCCAACACCCCCATGATCTCCTCTAAGAAACGGCATGTGGGATCATTAAAGGATCCTCGGTAACATTGGCACAGCAGGCAGCATTATCCACAGCTTCACATGTGCTGTCCACTGCCCTCCCTCCGCCAGAACTTCCCATTTCATTTTACCCTAACTGTGCACAGCAGGGCTGCATTAGTGCTCACAGTACATCCAACCTCTGTGATGAGCTGGATGTGCAGACTAGCATCACACTTCCCAAGGCAAGTCACATTTTGCCCCGTACCAAGGCAGGACCATGAACTGATTTTCACTTTATGCTTATAAAGCTGAAATGCCAGAGCAGCATCCTGTCTGCAAGTGGCCTCAGGAAGAGCCTGGCTGTGGCTGGCACAGCTCTCCACAGGGCATCTGTGACAAGAGAACACCTGAGCATGGATCACCCTCCCTTCTGCTAAGCAATGGTGATACTTGAGAGCTGCATTTCTGAATGTCAACCACCTTCTGTCTTTCCTATTTCTTTCACCCCTGTGAAAAATCCCCCACAACCTGCTCTGCCATGCCCCTGGTGCATCCGTCAGAGTCCCTCCAGCTGGGGCAAACCTCAAGTCATCATTTCATGTAAGCTTTCAGACAATGAAGATTTCTTCATGATAATGAAGCACAGCCTGTATAGGATAATTTTGAAACTGTTATTCTGTGATTTATGAGAACTGTGGTTAATACTTGAGAAAAATGCTTTTAAAGCTGAATACTCTCATAACACTTTAACATATCTTTGACAGCCAGCAATAACCTCTCTCCCCATTTGTTTTCTGAGTTGACATGAAACCTTCATACAAGCTAATTAAATCACCAGGAAAGGCATCTGACAATGTCCAACGGGCTTAGAAATGGTCTTAATCAAGGCCTTTGGCAAGAAGGTTCACATTCTTCTGCAGAGAAACTTTATATTAAATCTCCTTGACATCAAGTGCTTTGGACTGGCCCCTTTCCAGTAGCTCAAGATCTCACTGCCCAAACCTAAGGAGTGCTTTGTTCCAGCTGGAAGCAAGCTTAAAGCTAGATGAAATGGAGGTGGGAGTAAATCTCTCTATTTTAACCAAACAAAATGACATCCACTCTACCCTCTGCTTTTAACAGAGGCCAGAAAAGGGCATCAACTCAACAGGATCAGAATCAATCGCTCTATCAGAAAAACTGCTGTTAGTAGAGATATTTCAGCCTTGTATTTAGCAATGTTTCACCATTTCAGTGTACTCTTGTGTGACTAGAAAAAGCTGTAGTCCCCAGTAACATGTTTCTGGGCTACTCTGGGAGGGGGCTTCTAGGCTTTCTCCATAGAAGCAAAGGTTCAAGTTCCACCAAGAGCCAGGAAAAAGCACTGAAACGGTCCATGGTGATTTTTAAGCTCAAGTAATCTCTCAAGCTCTCAGGTCAATTCAGATGCTTACTGCGCTTTAAGTGTTGAGTTCTTTATGGTTTGGCTTTGTGCAGGTTTTATACAAACGTTGACAAATACTAAAACAGCACTGCAACATTTCAATGCTGATTCACTGATAAAATGCTCATTCGCAGGACTCCAGAGGACTGGATGTCATGTTTGCTTTCAAAAATACGGCTGAAGTGAGTATTCTATAAAAATTCAAAGCAGATCTTGGATACGAAGAGCAGCAGAAGATAAGCAGTGCATAAGGGGACACTGAACAGGTCATGGAGTCTTACAGTAAATATTATTGAAAGTCAGTACTGAGGTTCAATTCATAATATCTCTAAGGACATTTATCATTATTACCAGCAGTGCCTTGTTTTAGGGGAAGCTAACTGAAGACTGCTGTTACAACCATTCCTAGTAGCTGATTACACATTTTTACTGATACTTCAGCTTTAATTCTGATCAACTTTTGTTGATTTACAAACATTGTTGCCTACTTTAAAGCCTGCAATCAACCACATTATGCACTAGATAATGAATACACTCCCTAACTGCAGGTAATAGGATGAAACTCCGTTAAACAGTTGAATGAAGGGGAGCTCTGTATATATATATATCTATATATATATCTTGTCTTCCCAAGTGCTTTGGTGTGACATTCCTACAGTATTTCTAAGAATAAGGCTCCCTGCCAATCACTCTGAATACAAGCGTTCATCCTTGTTCCTCCCCTGAGATATGGTCTGCTCTGTCGCAGCTACACAAATGATGCTCCACATGTGGACAAAAGAGGAAAGGACAATTGGAAAGCCTTTGGTGAACAGATTCCAAATTCTCCACACAAACAAGTGCTGGTGCAGAGCCATATGTACACAAACCCAGCGAGGAATTAGAAAAGACCTGCAGAAATGAAGCATAAAAACCTCTTCCATCTCAGTTTGCCATAACTGAAACAGAACAGAATGAAAACAAAGTATGGGACGGATAGACGAGAAAAGGCAATGCACTTCCTCAAACCTCACTCAGAGTGCTCAGAAGAAGGGTGCCAGTATTAACAATCATATATAAGACTAAAGACCTCCGCATTTCTCCCTCCTAAGAGGTTTCTCAGCACATCCCTAGTCTATTAGTTCATCCTTCCAGCAGCGTTCTCACTGCTGCCATGTACAAGGCCAAGCACATTACCAGTGCATAACAAGCTATAATAATGATTGACGATTGCATATGGACAAGGCAAAGTTGAGATTAAGAGCCACATAATACAGCAGCAGAATTTCAGAGAACTTTATCTGATAAGAACTTAGTCATAAGAATGGTAAAAGAAGAGTAGTTATAGAAATCACCAAGGAAACCCTTGTTGAAAGGGTCTGCATCCATTAAAAAGAAATAGGGATACATACAGAGAGAATTAAAATGGATAAGAACAAGCATTGTGTATCCCCCTGAATCTCTCAGGCTATCAAGTTGAATGTAAATTTGGTTAGGCATAATGTGTACCAAAAGCCTCAAACTCCTGTTCCAAGCAAAACATTGTTTAGCCTTAAAATATTGTTTCTAATTTTAGGTAACCGCTGTGAGGTTGCACTTCTCTGTTCAGACTCCTGCATTAAGAAACAATGAATGACTGTTCCCAGTGCTTCTGCAGCTCCATGGTATACATGCTGCATGCAACACACCTACGACTTGCTCAGCAGAATGTCCCTCAGAAGGAACAGAGAACCCATTTGAACTTGACTACTTGGGTTTTGATACTATAGCTTTCTGGCTGTTAGGGATGATATTAAAAGGTGACCCTTTTTGTCAAAGACTTTTATTAAAGCTACAAAGCAGCAAGTCGTACTGTACTTCACATAATTACAGGTCTGCTTACGTTAACAACTCTGTGCAGCAAACTGAACTCCTAAAGATGAAAATCTGTTTCCAAGATGTTTTCTGCCTCAGTGAGCTTCATGCAAGCAAGAAAAAGTGCTGATGGCAACTCTGGACATAGGGCTTTAGTGTTTGTAGAATATACAGGTCTTGCAAAGATCAGAGTTCCACTCTGCTGAGACTGCTGTGGATGAAGGGATGACAGCCTCTTCAAAAAGATGCAAGGTCTCACAAGCCAACAATTTTCTCTTTTTTGTCCTCCTTTCCACTCATCTAGTGTTAAACATAAAGGGAGCTGTTTAAATCACAGTAGCATTGTTAGAAAGTCAAAGAGTTAGAGGTTTCATCATACCATTTATAGACTGCCAGATGCTACAAGATTGTTATATCTAACTTTGATTAGCTGTAAAATGCATCTACAGACAAATTACTGCTGTTTTGCCCAGATTACTTTTCCTTTTTTGGGTTCAGCATTTGTATCTGTCACTCAGCTGAAGTAGCAGCCAAGATTACTGGCACACTGCTCTCTTCATCCCTGGACATTTAGTTTCTGATAACTGTGGTGTAAACACATTACAATAGTGCGAGATCCCTATTGACTGACAGCCACCATTAGGGGCACTATATTGTACCATATTTATTCAATACATCTTCTGCAATAGCACCCTCAGGCACTCCCTTCAGAAGAGACATACGACATAGCAGGGAAGGCAGCGGGGCTCCAGAAATCTCAAACTTCTCTCTGCATCATATGGCCAGGCTCCCTCCAAAGCCATTCTTTACAACATTTTGCCTTGCTGTCACACAGCTACACCATGATGAAGGCTGAGCGACCCATCTCCCCAGCTCTCCTTTTTCTCCTTCAGTTCCCTTGGCAGTTGCCAATGTTACTGCTGTCCCTGCTGCTGTGCCTCAGGCCCCTCTTCCTTGCCCCTCCAGGCTGCTCTGCAGTTCCTATCCTATATTTTAATAAAATCCCACAATTTTTCTCTCACCTTTACCATGTGAAGCTACTACACTGACTGTCTCCCAATTAGTACAGCAGCTAATTGCTCTTGCTCACTGACCTAGAGTCCACCCAAGAAACCAGAAACTAATCACCTTCCTTACCTGCTGCTTAGCTGATGCTCTGCTCCAGCTCTTTCCCACAGGAATCACTCCACCATCTTCTGCCTTCCTCACCCTCACACATTTAAGATCTCCGTCTTTCCTGCAAAGCTCTGGCTAAGGCTGTCACCTGCATGTTTCCGCATGCTGGTGTTGATGAGCTTCCTTGAACTGGAAACAGTGCCAAATTCATGGCTTGTTTTCTCCCTCTGGTTTGTTCAATATACCAGAGCCAAGGAATACAAAGAAAAGCTGTGTACCCAGATACACAGAAAAGAGATTTTAAGGTCTTGCGGGAACATGAGATCATCAGTCTGATACCTCGCTTCATCCCAGACTGTAAAGCAGCATAGCCTTACTATTCATACAGTAAATGTATGCTTTAAAACATCTCTAAGAATATCACCCAGGTGTCATTAAAGTCACCCAGAGATGGAAAATTTGTCACTTCCAGTGATGGATTGTTCTAACAGTTGCCCACCTTCTCTGCTAGAAACCTGCACCTTGCTTCAACCTGAATTCACCATCATTTAAAGTTTCCAGCTATTAAGTCCTTCTAATATGTCTTTTTCACTTAAGAAACCCTGAAAAAGCTTTTTTTCCCCACATGAAATTATTTATATACCATAATCAAATTCCTCCCCATCTTCGTATTAATAAGGAAAGCAAATCCACGTTCTCCAGTCTACCATGATGTCGTATTTTTCTCAACTTCTCTTACCTCCAATTTAACACTCCTCTTAAAACACAGAGAAGAAAACTGGGTGCTCTTTTGCTTTTCCCAACACCAAGGAGGGAGATTTTCCCTTACTGTATGTTCCCTACCTATGTTCAGGGACCACATTACAGTCCATGACACCAGGCTGAAAGGCTGGGCAAGTTATAAGAAATCCCCAGCAGCTGCATGTTCCACATGAAAAAGGGCTGCTTCTGTATAATGGAAAGCTGGGTTATTCTACCCAAAGATTACTCTGCCCAACCTTGTGCATGGCTCTGGAAAAGCTCTTAGTTTATACAGCCATGTAAAAACCTTACCCTCTGCACTCATCATCTGCTTACATTTGTCATCCACAAATATTAGAAGATTTATTTCCCATCTCTCTGATGGAGGTGTTGACTAGCACTGGAGTCAGTGCCAGCCTCTGCTGAGCCTCACTAGAAACATCCCTGTTTGATGACTGTCCAACAAGAACTGCTTTTGATTCTGGTCACCGATCAAATCTGACACCCTACCATTCAGCACTGCATATTTCAATCAGAAGCATTAAGTCCAATGGCATAAAGAAGTTAGTGTATCACTACTGCACAGTTATCTTTATTAATTAAACTTGCAGTGTCAAAAGATGGAAGCACTTCCCATAAATCCACACTAACTGGAATTAGCTAAGTAACAGCCTAAGTCTTTCTAGACAAAATCATGCCCCAATTTAAAAGCTTATTTTTATTTAACACAAGTATTAGGCTTGTTTTAATTGGGTTAACCATTCAAAAATGTTAGCAAGAGAGTAAGATCTTTCTATCTGGGACTTCCCTGGTTTTTATAGTTTTATTAAACTGGAGAATCCAATTTTTAGACCTTACAATTTAACAATGCACAGCCTTTGTATGTGACGTCTGACATCCTTAATTCTAAGAAACCAGCATACAGCAGCATGTGCACACAATACAAACCCAGGTCATCTTGTACCTCTATCAACAGCAACTGAAACAGTGACTGAACATGTTGCAGGCTTTTTCTGCATCACGACTTTGTACTGCAGTGGGCTTTTCCCATCATGGGACCCAGTGGTGTTGCAGGCAGGTTATTCCAGCCTCATGATTACTCCGAGTGATAAGAAAAAGGTGAAGTTGTGGGTGAAAAAAGACAACAAAGACAGCTTTAAGGAGACAGGGGGAGGCAATGACAGATAGACAAAAGCACCAAGATGAAAGCATGAAAGCCTTGAAGAAAAGGATAAGGTGTTTAAGCTTTCTAGGCAAAGGCAGTAACATATGAAATTCAGGGACTGGCACACACTGACAACTGGCTCAGCATGTTGGAAAAGAATGTTGTTATCAATATGCTGCGGATGAGCTAACACACACATACTTTTCCCAATCCATCTGGGCTTGGCAATTTATATCTTCTTCACTTCTGCCCTTTCCAGAAGTTTGCCACGCTGCTATGCCAACAGAGTGTGCAGAAAGTATCACTTGGCAGTGCTCTGCACAATAAGCTCTCCTGGCCTGGGGACTCCCAAGACTTCTTTGGCTTCCCAAATGAAGTGAACTATCACAGCAGTGCCACTTTTGCCCTGCAGAAGTACATCACTTAAAAAGTTTGATGATACCATCAGTAAGCTACTCTGCCACCATTCCACCTTCACCTGCCCAACATCTGCACAAGCAGACAAGAAAATCTACTCATGAGAGAAAACCCCCAAACAAACACTGAATCACAGACTGAAGAGCCAAGAGTTGTACAACTTCACAAAATGTTTGCTTCTGTGTTAGCATTTGTCTTCTTTCTTCATGATCTTGTTGCTTGCTAAGAGTTGCTCCAAAGCTAAGGCAACTTACACCCAGCAGTGCCTCTGAACAGCCATCTCAGAGCTCGTCTCATCCCAATCTGGGTATGCTTCACAACTCTTGTTGTCACTTCTCCAACTTAAAGAGATATTTTTCCTTTAAGCATCCAAGATCCAAATATTAATTGTTTTAACACAGGTTATTCCTGCACAAAGGGCTTTATTATAGTGAACAGCACACAAGGGGAAAACAACAGAACAGAAATGCAATTGCTTAGCTTTTCTCCAACAATCTTGTGCTTTTTGCTAACCTCTGAGTGAGAGGGAGGACTTCTGTCACCTCTGTTTTCAGGAGAGGATTAGTACTTTGGTCCAGTTTTGGGTGGTTTGTGGTCCGCCAGGTTTGGGAGCATGGGCTAATGACATGTAAATCTCTGAGGATATTTGAAAGAAAATTATCATTCTTTAGCTTTTAAACAGGAACTGCTATCCCTCGAGAGCTGCTATTCCTCATCGGGTTAAGCATGCAAAGACAAGCTGCCTTCCCTTCTGCCTTCATAACGTGTTTCTGACAGATGATGATGCTGCTCCCTTCTGAATCACTGAAATAAAATGTTCTCAAGGCATGTAGACTCCCAAGCTCTCCAGGAAACAGGTGTGCATGGACCATATCATGAATGCACAGAGGGAGATGAGACGACAACACCAAAGTCTCTTAGGACTCTCTGTCAGCAGAAGTACTGTGGTAGCACAGTTCCTCATGTCCAGCCTCTACTGAAGGGTAAGTGCTTTGAGGTACAAGCAGATGCCAGGAGATAGGAAGGGACAGACAGGAGAAATTCCATCTTCTTTGCATGTGTTTGGTGCTAGTTGCTGAGCTAAACTGCAGGAGTGGGTATGGGTGAGCTCTCAAACATGAGCAGACACAGCCTTGGAGTAGATGGACCGATGGCCTGATCTGACATGGCAGCTGAGAACAGAGAGTAATAAAAGCAGCGCAATCCCAGAGCGAGCAGCCAAGGGAGAGGAGCAGCTGCTACAGCTCTTCCCAGGAAAGGCTGAGGAGCAGAAACCTTTGTGAATATTACTTTCCCCACATCCCGTGTGCTGTTTCTTCAAAGGGTGAGTTTTGATGAAATAGGATATTAAGACCAGGCTAAAAGTGTTCCTGTATAAAACTGTACGATCCATAATACACAGCTCACATAGGTACTGAGCAGAGGCATAAACCCCAAGCCTCCAGTTACCTCCTCCATACATGAGTGTAGTTAACCATTGCTGCAGAGTGCTTTTTTAACTACAAGGCTAATATAATCCACAATAAGGACCACTTTGCTTTGCCCTGCTTCAGCCAAATGTGCACACACACACAACCTGCACAGACTCACAACATGCCATGCAATTTGTCTTGCATAGGTTGCAGGCAGGGATCACAGCCAGACCTGGCCTGTTAGCACATCCACACACTATTGAAAAGCCCTTGCAAACACCCCTACTCTGCGCAACACACAAATGCAATCACACAGAGCGTTGCTCATTGACTTGCCAATGCCATTTTCACAGACAAACTTCTGTGAGCATCACTGTTAATTCCACAAAGGCCAAAGGGGTAAGAAGTGTCAAGGAAATAACACCAACTGTCCTTGCAGAGAAATCTTAACTGATATAGAGCAACACGCAAATCCAAGCCCCAGTCTGGCACTCCAAAAATATCACTGAAGGCAATCCTTCACCTGCAACACTTCCTTTGCAACCAAAGGAATGGCTCACCAAGCAACCCACAGCAGTTACAGCGGTTTGTGAGTCCGGGTTCAACAGGAAGGGTGTTGGTCTGGATGTTGGAATGAAACAATGAGGATAAACAAGGGTTTCTGCCTTCAGGCCTGAGTTCACATAGTGTCTCTTTATGCACCTCAAATAAAGAGACATTTACACTACGTTAGCGTTAAAACACTACGACACCACCTCACAGCTGTACAGTTATTCACGTACAACATATGTACTGTTCTGTCCATATACTAGGGATCTCCAGGGAAAAAACCAGCATACAACCTACCTGTCCAGCCAGTCTCTAACCTCATCCTCCTAATTCACTGGGGCAGTGGCAGCACATCATAAAGCCTTAATACAGCAGATGTCCTAGCAGAAGCTTAGGGCTTATCTCTTCCTCCAACCAGCAGTTTATATTCTCCATAAGGTGGTGAACATGAGCCTAGAATTTCCTTTACCTTCCCGTCTATTCATTTTTCAAATGCTAAATGTATCGCTACTCCAAAGAATTACCCCATGCTGAGCACCCTTCTTCTCTGAGAGGTAGCAAGTATGTTGTAGGATGGCAGAGCTATTCCACAGCCTGAGGTACTGCATCCCATAATACCAATACCAAATTTACAAAAGGCACAAAATGTCTGTTGATATGACCATGTTGGATTATCTCATGGTTTTCTGCACCAGAAAAGCTGTTGTTTCTTAGTGGGCATGCAACATGAAAGAGCAGATTGGAGCAAAACATGAAACCTGCAATCATTTAATTCATGTGATTAACAATTACACAGCAGACAGGAAAGCAGGCGCACCCCCTCCTTGTGTCTGTGCCTGGATTCAGTTTTCAAAAGAAACATCTGGTCCCTGACCAAGATGTTTCATTCAACAAAATCTGCTGGTTTAAAGTAGCTTCTAAACTAGCTAGGTGCCTTGAAGAGCTCTGAGACCTGCTGAGGAAGAGTTGGGGTGACTGAGGCATGCATGGCACCGAATGGCACCCACATCTCCCTGCACTTCTTCCCACAGCCTGGATTATTAATAGCCTTTGCAGAAAGACTGGCTGGAGAGCGCTGTTTTGCCAGTTATATGCCTTTAATGCCTCTTTGTTTGAATTTAAAGCATAAAACCCTGTAAGGAAGTACAACTGTGGAAGAGCAACAGCACAGGAGAATCACTGCTATTTACCTTTTTCCTTTTTTTGCCTTTTTAAACAAAGTCAGGATTCAGCTGATTGTTCTGTTTACAGTAGAAGTAACAGAAAAGAGTTTTACTCCTTACAGCCCATTAAACCTGTTTTTCTCCTACTCTCGTTCTCCTCCCCCTCTTCAAGGCTTTAACAAGCCACAGGAATACAAATCAGAAAAAAAACCCCTACCCAACCCCAAATCTCTCTGCTGATCAACTGCTGAGAAAAGGTTTCAACACGGCTGGTATTAACAGTGCAAATTTCCAACCTATTTATATCATGGATAATTGGTGACTAGAAATATTTGCATTGCTAATTTCCCTCCATTAAGAACAACCCAGAGTCCCAATGATATGGCTTAATAGCTGCATTGAAGTTACTGCCCCTTCCCTGTCTTTTTGAGTTTTTCCCCCCCCTCTCCTCTCTTAAGTGAGTTCCTAAACAAGAAATTCATTCTTTCTTTGTTCCCAGTACTACCAAGTTTGCTGTTTTAACAACAAACTTGACTTTCACCAACCTCTGTAGAAAATAGAAGACACAGAGGGTGGTTAGGAAGGATGGTCATTAAAAATCTGTTACTCTGTGTGCTACCGTTTCCTTATTATGTATTAAATAAATATAAAAAAACTCAGTAGACTCTTCCAACATAGAGACGACCTTACAAAAAGCTGAATTCTTGGTTTAGGTGCTTCAGTTTTAAAATTGATGCCCTAGAAATACCTGAGAAAGATTTGAAAGAATGGTTAAACCACGCTTTCATTGCCAGTAATAATGGCCAGCACAATCCTCTAACTGAGCTCCCTGAAGGCAGGAATCCTGCTACAGATTGCCACTTGTGGGGGACAGTCCTGCGCCTAAAGGGCTTCAGGAGCTGATTAGGACGCTGATACCGCAGAGTTTGGAGTCTTATAAAAAGGCAATCAGCCCAAGAGTCCCCAGGGAGAAAGAGAGAGCAGGGAGCAAAGTGCCTCTGACTTCAACCAGCAGCTCTCTTTCACATAAAGGGACACTGTCAGGTCCCTTTAGAATCACTTTAAAATAGATGAGGCAGATTTGAGGGCTAAAAAGAAACTTTTCTTATGGTCCACTGGATCTGCATGCAAAGCTCATTGAAAACATTTGAGATGCATACCAAATTAACTGTACTGCACAACCAGAATTAATTGTGTCCTTGACAGCGTGGCAGCCGCTAACATTTGTTATCCCGTGAAGTCACTCAACCCACAAACAAGTCCCTTCACTGCCATTTATGCCCACTGTGCTCCCATAAAGCATAGAGAACAGGTACCTACACCTATTAATAACCCTGTCACCGCTGCTACATTGCAGGGGAATGTGAGCTATCATGACATGGTGACATTTAGCTGATCTCCTGGTCCTGCAAATTCAGCTGACCAATACCGCATTTTGGAAATGAGTTTTGCGTCAGTGAGAAGAGTTATACACTGAATAAGACGGCGACCCAGCGAGTACCAGCGCTGATTTACTAGGGTTGGCAGCTGCATTGTACAGTATTGTAACTGTGCTGTGACAGCCAACTCTCACACCATCCTGGTGGAAATAAAGGCTGCTGCCCCCCGCCGCAACACAGAACACTGGAGATGTAAAACTTCAGAGAGGCAGCAATTCAATTCTTGGTGAAAAATAGAGGGTTTTTCAAAGAAGGCACCTCGAGGCTGCACAGTGCACCTGTATTACCAGCTAATCATCACTAGTGTAAAAGGGGAGCAGACTCTTGCAACTCAGCCAGCCAGCAGCATAATCCAGAGCTCAGAGAGAGAGGTGGCAAACATCTAACAGTAATGCCAAAATCCAGGAGACTGGGAATTCTTTGAGAAAATCAAGAGGAATTCACACACATAACTCCAGCTGAGCTGGAGATTGTAGGATGACTGTCAGCCAAAACCAAAAATCTAGCTAAAATCACAAAGCCTGCAAGAAGAAACCAGCATGAGAAGAAGAATGCAGATTTTGTATTTTTTTCTTGTATGTGTCATCACCATTACCACAATATTCCCTGCCATGTTTATGGAAATACTGTAATCTCCAGAGTAAACCAGTTCTCTCTACAGATCTTCTAAGTCCTGAAATCACATCCTTTTCTCAGCAACAGTCAATAGCAGGCCCCATAAAGCACCTGCATTCTCAAGAGAGATGAATGTATTTTTGTGGTTTAGTACTCTGACAAAACCTTACCAGTGTAAAAAAAATAACATTAAGATATATTGTCACTTGAATTCAAAGGCCTCTGAACTCCGAAATTACCTTGCTAAAAAGTGATTCCCATGACCTCTTAACCCTGCACTGATCTTACACTTTTCCAAATAGAAAAATCAACCTTGTAACTGGAAAGACAAAAAAACATTACACCACAGAACACCATCTCTGTCTGCAAATCACACCACCTAACTAGCAGAGTAGTAGGACTGGTGGTAGTACAGCTGCACTGCTCCTGGTGCCACAGGTGCTAAGCAGAGGATCCACTGAGGACCGGCACCTTGGTGAGGAAAGGGAAAGCTGTGATAGTGTGGTGACACTGTTCACCATACTTGAGTTGGCTCCTGTCTCTCTCTGTGCTGTCCCAGCAGAGCTGATGTTTCTTCCAGTGGTGCCCCAGGAGTAGCACTGGGGAAGCAGAGACAAGGAACACCAGCCCCTTAACCTGATTATAGATGGCTTTGTTAGTAATATGTAACATATAGCTGAGCTCTTCTAAGTGATACAGTGCCTAACGTATAGAAGACTTTGTCTTGATAAAATCAGACATGTTGAGTACATAATAAATATGATATTCACCCTCTGCCTAATGTAGGTGATGTGAAGCTGCTAAGACTGCAATTTTTAGTCTATCACTGTCCTTAAATTATTAAGCAATATAGCACTAGAAAGCTAGACTGAAGGCTGTGCAGGGCAGTTTTGTTTTGTTGATTTTTTCAACATATGCCTGAAGACAGAATGTGACTCTGGAGAAGGTATTGTGGTGCTAGATAGGATGCATCCGAGAGGATGCTTGGAGACTGACACTGTGTCGGGTGTCAACGTTGCTTACATTTGTATCTTCCTTCCTTTTTAGTGCTTGTGTGGTGAAGAAAAGCACTTAGTAACCTACACTGTAAAAAAGCAGAAATTCTCTGTCTCAGCAATATATTGCATTAACTGTTTACAAATGTTTTAGCTGGTTTGAAGCCAGCTTGGTAAACATGTCAGGATATTTTAAAGTCACCTAAAAATAGGTTTGTACTTTGGCTCTAGCTTATTTAAAGCCTGAACCAGAGATCTCTGGGATATATCAATATCTTTCTTATGAGAATAAGGAAAACAATTTCTAAGAATGCCTCAGCACACCCTATGTCAACCTTCCCATTTTATTCAACGGTCCCAGGAGGAAGATCATGTATTTTACATGCACTTCTGTCAAAAGACTAACACAAAACCAGAAATTGCTAGTGCATATGTGCAGGAGGAAAGACCTTTCCTTGCTCTAATTGTTCATCTCTCTCTCCAGAGCCCTTTGCAGGGCTCTGGAAGAACTTCATTTAAATGTATCCCATTCATAATCTCAAGGACTCCCGGGCATCCCATCCCTTCTCCTAGAGGACACAGTGTGCAACTGAGTAATGCTCCTTTTCAGCAAGGAATATTTGTCTATCGAAAAGCTTTTGAAATGATGACAGTAAATTCACTGAGAGCAACTTCACCTTCCAGGAGATACGGCTCTTCCCACACGCGCAAACCCAGCGGGCATAGACTGTAAAACTCAGGTGCTTAATCCATACTTGAGCTTAATTTTTTGCCTAATGAAAACATAGTATCAGCTGCTTTTAAGGGAGCAAATGACTCATATTGCTATCACCTGTGTATTATTCATCCTCCAAGACAAAGAGATCTAGAGCAACCCAGTTAAGTCTGTTCACAAAGAGACAGCATTAATCTGGAAATTACCTCATTCTCCAAAGGAAAAAAAAAAAAGGTAAAACTGAAGCAAAGAAAATGTGAGTGTGCTGAAGATTTCTACATGTATCTGTGCACTAATGGGGTGTTTGTCCCAAAAGCTTGTTGTGGATATGATATTTTATATGCATTTCGAGACAGGGAGATGCTGTAGGACAATCTGTAACCACTGCAGAAAGAGGGTACCTTCATCTTCCTTTCATTGTTTTTTACCAATGTATTTTGAAGCCTTGAAAGGCAGAATCCATGAAAGGCAGAATCATGGCTGCTCTGTGTGGGGATGGTCAGGCCTGGCATGAGGCTTTTGTAGTAGCTGGCTTTTAATGCCAGAAGCTGTTTCTCTGGGGTCACTCTGAGCCACCTGTAACCGAGGGAGACTGCACACACTCAGCCTTTCAGACTTCTAGCTCGGCTGGCCCCTGGTTTCAATCATGCCCTAAAGGAGCAAGCTGAGAAATGTTACCATTTCTCATGCTGGCTGATGCTTATAGGAAGCAGTAACTGCACACTCACCTGACGCATGGTCAGCAATGAGCTGGAAATCCACTGGGAAGCAAAGGGGAAAATTCTCGAGACTTTGCAACATTTATTTCAGGAACAGCTGCCTGCAGAAATGTCCCTGCTGAAGTATATGGTAACCTCAGCCAAAGACTGGTAGTTACTCAGCTACTTGTTTTCAAGGGGCTTCTCTATCAAAACATGAAGAGCCCCATGAGTCCTATTTCCCACTACAGACAGACCACAAAGATAAAACAAACAGCAGCGCTGGTGTTTGTGTGCACACATGCATGTGTATGTACTACCCATGCAAGAAGCTCTTGACAAAGGGAAAATTGGACAGAAAGCAAAACATCAAAACAGACAAGGGGAGAAAAAAGAACAGGGATCTTTCCCACCCATGGCTCTTGTAGCTCTGCTTCCCTGCAGGCCACAGAGGAAAGAAAGTGTGCGTTCAGAGAGCAAAAGCCCTCAAGGCACAGGTTTATCCGAGCTTCTTCTAAATGCTGCTAAATAAGCCTATTAGTTTGTGAAATCTGGGAAGAGAGAACAAGGCCCAGAAGTATGAACCTAGACAGGATGTATTATTTCATGTGCATTTACATGCAGTACTGGCTTCTCCTGTTGATTGCCCAAAGGTTATCTGACAAACAGTGGTGAGTTTTTTACACCGTGTCAATTTCTGATCCAACAGCATTTGCATATCAGATGGTTTAAAAATATGTATTCCCTGCCACTGTTTCTGCTCTGTTCAGTGGTGCCTGCCAATGTCTCGGGTTTATGATGTCTGTAACAAATGTTTTAGTGTTGACATCTTCTGCAATTTGAGTGAAGATAAATTGCATTAAACACTAAAACATTACTTACAGATGGAAAATAGACTGACTCCACAGACATTTGCAAGCAGGGCATCTCCGGTTATGCTGTGGCAGAGGCTGCAGCAGAGAGAATTCAGTTTCATAAAGAAAAAATCAATTGGCATTAACAATAATAAGAAAAAGCGCCACCTTTACTTTCATTCTCACTTTGAGAAGTGCTGCTCCACTAACACAGGGTGCTAGAGACAGCCAGTTCTCTTTGTGTACACAAAGCTGCACAGGAGCAGCACCGTATTGTGTCAGAATATGCAGCTTTATCATACTCTATATCATAAGGATACTGGAAAACAGCCCCTGCACATCCCTACATTTGTGAGAAAAAATGATTAAGAAAAATACTGATCACCATTTTCTCCTGTCCCAGTTTTAAGCCCAGCTATTTAGTCTGGAGCACAGAAAGCAAAGTCCATATCCTGTTCCTTCCACTGCCTTCCCCATTCCCTTCGGTACAGAGGTTCATGATACAAATGTAATTGCTCTAATTTTTTCCACATCCTTTTGGGAGAGAGAGTATTTCTTCTTTTAAAGGGTATTAGTAACCCTCTGGCAATTCCATTTATCTCTTCAGCACAGTGAATGTGAAAGCATCAGCTGGCGCCTGCTCTCCCTTTCACCCACCGCCACCACAGAGCCCCCAGAGCACCTTTGGAGAGGATGGGAGCTTCGCGCTGGTGCAACATGCACGCACTGTCACAGCATGGAGACAGGGCCAGCACACAAACACAGATGACAGTTTCATAAATATTGAAGGGCAGCTACTCTGTAATAATGCAGAGTTAACAACACGCATATTTTATTTATAGAACAGTAAGAGATGCACTCTATCTGCCAAAGCTGAAAGACTGAATCTCAGCTACCCGCGGTGCGGCTGAGCGAGGAATGGGTTAAAGCCAGGGTTTCAAATGTAAAACAAGGCTAAGCCCCAGCGTTTTTCCAAGGCCTCCCTCCTTCCTTGCCCTCTGCAGAGGCTATAAATAGATTGCAGAAGAATAAAGTATGGGTGGGACCAAACTAGTCAGTCCCTTGTGTTCTCCCTAGGGAAGGAAAAAAAAAACAACCCACCATTTCACTCAATTACTTCAGATTATGAAGAAATTAACACCCCATGAAAAAAACCTCCAGAAGCGTTGCTCCTAATTGCAGTAGGCAGCCTCTGATTTACCATCGTACTGAATCTTGTCTTTGAATTCTCCTTTCCTTCCTTTGCATCATATCCATGCATATTCCCAAAGCAAAGCACGTTTACTGAATTTTGCAGTCACGTTTCCTCTAGCCCACAGACTGCCTGTAAGAAGAGGTGTGCACAGACAAGGGATGTAGGTGGAGAGCATCATCTTTCCTATGCTTTGCTTTGTTAATTCTGGAAAATAAAAACAACTCACTACTACCTATCGCTAAATAAATCTGAAGTTTAAGAAAAATACATTTTGCCTATCAGCCCAAAGCTGAAGAGTCTTTACTCAGGCAAATTCTTGAGGAGCAACATATTTTAAAGCAAAAGATTCAAATGGGAATGCTTTATCTACAGCCCTGTATGTATCAAGGTCATCAGTCCCGACTTACCTTCCCAAGGTAGTTTTTACAGCATCACTAATTAGGAGGAAAGTTTAAGAAATGAGGTAGTCTCTGTTTATATTTGAACAGAAAATAACTCAAAAGAGAACCACCACCTCTTGCCTGGCACCAGAAATCCTTTCTCAAAGTGCAAGCTGCTCTTAATAGCTGGGGAAGACAGTGCAGGCACCAATACCATCTTTTCTGACTAAACTCAGGGATGACTGGCTTGATCTCTCTGAAGAGAGATGTCTACCTGCAGCTTCCTTAGAGTGGGAGGCATGAGAAAAACGTACCAAGGACCAGCATTCAGTAGCTAAAGCTCAGGCCTTCAGATACTGCATCTGGGATATACCCACATTGAATGTTAGGGAAATAGTCCTAATTTAACATGAAAAGGGGCAGAGTTTCTGTAAGTTTTTTAACCTACTGAATTCAAAAAGTGACTCAGAGGATAAGTAGGGGTTATCATTTTTCTCCCACTCTTTCACAGACACCCTGCAGTTTGTTTCCCCTGAGCAGTGTCAGGCTGGCCAGCTCAGGCCTTCCAGTTTTGCCAATAGATCAGTCCTTGTAGTCTGAAGATATACCTTCCTTGGGAAGGAAAACTGAAATGCTCCGGAGGTACTCAGCACATGCACAAGCACCTTTAACCTGCAGCCCTAGAAATGCAAGAAGCTCCCTTACATTACATGGGTATGAAGAATGACTAAATCCTAACTTGGTGCACACTTTTCCTAAAAAATTCTGGGAAAACAAAAATCCCTTCTTACACTCTCAGGTTTACTTTCTTTAGTATGTGTCTCCTTAACGCAGTCACCTCTCAAGATCTCTTTAGTGTCTGCATGGACAGAGCAGACAAGAGCACTTAATTACAAAAAAGCAGAGGATTCATTAAGCATCCAGAGGGGAACTGGCATCACCGCTTCCTGGCAGCCCTCTGTGCTATCGGAAGCTGCATGCATCACTCAGTTTGCAGCAGCTCTTATCACAGAGTAACTTAAGCTGGCCCTCGTTTGAGTAGGAGGTGGGCTAGATGACCTCCAAAGGTCTCTTCTAACCTGTCTCCCTGGGCCTCGGTCCTATGATGATAAGCTAGTAATCAGACCTTACACCTTCCTCCCAGGAAAGGATGTCTATGGCAGCAAAAGTCCTCTTATGGGATCCAGATGAACTCAGCTGCTATCTGCCGCCTGTCCTCTTAGAGCAGCGAATCCTCATCGCACAGAGGCACAACAGCCTGGTTAACCTTCTACTGTAAAGCCTCATCTTGACTCTCCCAGCTGAGTTTGAATCAGGTTTTAATTGTCCAGCATCTCTGGGACTAAAGGAGAGGTTAAACACTATTGGTTTTATGTGAACCACGACTACTGTGACCATAACGCTTTCAATAATTCCTCAGTAACAACCTGTATAATTGCAGAGGGGGCTATATAAAATGAAGACCACGGAAGCATTTCTCTGTGTGTAATTTTTATAAGCACTGACATTTATAAGAATTCATTTTTGTTCAGTAACATCATACTCCACCAACGACATCTTTCAAAGACAAAGCTCAAACTGATAATCATAAACTTGGGTCTTCTACCTGCAGGGCAAGTGTGCACACACGCACTCCCATGTGCAGTGCTTTCCCTATGTGCTGGTGGGAATCTGGCCACAGCGCACACATTTTGCATTTCAATCTTTTGTCCACATGTTAGAAGCACACAGGAAAGGTGATGGGCACCCATGCAAACACCCAGGCAGGCATTACTGCCATAGGTCTGTTTAGTATGAGATGTGCAGAGCCATATGCACAGTTAATTTTGTCCAGGAGAGAGTGAACCAAAATCATAGATAAGCAGGGCAACACAGAATGATAGAATAGTTAGGGCTGGAAAGGGCCTTAAGATCATCCAGTTCCAACTCCCCAGCAGGAACACTTCACACTAAACTGTGCTACTCAAGGCTTTGTCCAACAGCCCCAACTTTCTCAAACTGTCTTCATATAGGAGGTGCTCCAGTCCCCTGATCATCCTTATGACCCTCTCTCTGGACTTGTTCCAACAGTTCCATGTCCTTCTTATGTTGAGGACAACAGAACTGTACACAATATTCCATGAAAAAGAAGAGAGCATTATTATTTTTAAGGTAATATAAATCCCAGTGCCTTCTTCCAGTTCCTTTTTACCATGGTTGTCATGTGTTTCCCACAGGCCTCTGACATACAGAATGCAGCAAACTCAATAAAAGGCCTGAAGGGATGTGCAGAGCAGAAAGCACACCTGGTCCCATCTACTCAATGACACAAAAATGCAGGGAGGCCAGGAAAAGGTGGGATTCCTGTTTCTCACATGTGACACTCCCACTTTCTCCCTCTCCCCTGAATAACTACCTGCTCACCCTGGGGCCCTACGCTTACAAACTGGCTCCTCAAAACAGCAGGGTGAAAACTGCAGAAGACAAAATCCCCTGAAGACAGAAGTGGGTACAGATTTGCCCAGCAAATGGCACAGTGTACTTTCATCCGGTGCACAGCTGGAGACAACAGGTGCCTTTAATGTCAAGAACTTTTTTTTCTGATTGTGGCAGGCTTCTCTGCTTTTGCTTCCAGTCCAGGAACAATTTCCTATAGGTCTGGCATTCGCTGCTCTCAGCTTTGTTTTAAGATAAAGCAGGTGCTGGTCTCACCAAAAACACTTGCAAGGCAAGAGTGATGTGACTGTGCATCACAACTCATAATACTGTCAGGCTTGGACAAGATTGAGGGGACCATAAGCGGGACAATATCCAGAGCAAGCAGCAGCATCTCCACCTCACCCACAGGACACAATAGGTCCTGAAAGAAAGGCCAACTGAGTGACCAAAACAAGGAGAGATGATTGTGCCTACTGCCTGCTTTATCTGATGATCAGGCTCAGCAACAGAAGTGTTGTTATGTCTATAATGAAACGGAAAG
Source organism: Loriculus beryllinus (assembly GCA_039877255.1). NCBI lineage: Eukaryota > Metazoa > Chordata > Aves > Psittaciformes > Psittacidae > Loriculus > Loriculus beryllinus. The sequence continues at coordinate 33,196 of JBCJKH010009629.1, read as the reverse complement.
CTACTTCCCTGGGCCAGGGACAGAGGAAAACAAGCACACACACGACTGGGAAGAGCCTCAACTTTGTTCCTCATACCCTCCTGCAGTTTCTGATTGTGAAAGACGCTGTAAGCTATTCTGATTTCTGTAAATCCTTTCTCCCTGTATATATTTGGGTCATTCAGGATACAGAACCATGCAGTTACAAAGGAAGTGGAGAAGGGAAAGGATTCAGGTATGAGATGCTTTAGGGAGAATAGAAAGATTATAAGAGACAACAAGGCGTAAAGAGACCAGCTTCAAAGCATCACTTCCATGTGACGTGAAAGTCATCCCAGGAGATGTCAGCACAGGAATAACACAACCTTCGCTCTTTTAACATTTAGATCTCAAAAGGATAGGATTTAAAAAAAAGAAAAAGTTATCAAGATGTTAAACACCTTTACAGAGATTTTTCTGGCATGTACGTCAGAGAGACTGCCAGTTTGGATTCTTGTGCAAAAGGCACCTAATCGTGCCAGGTGTCCAAGCACAGCCTGTCCAGTCTCCACCTCCAGTGAGTGTTGGCTGTTTGCACTGGAACTGCTCCCTAGGTAGAGCAAGGTTCTTCCCTATGTAGCCACTGACCTTGCCTTAAAACAGCACCGGAAATTTTGCCACAGATCTGTGAAGCATCTGCTCCAAAAGTGTGTGTGTGTGTTTGTCCTATGTCAAGTATCAGTGATCTCTCTTTACACTCTGCCTTCCAAAGCCCTATAAAACCAATTTAACTGCAGAGCTAATACAACAGGTGAGTATTTGTCTTTGCAACTTATGGCCTCCAACTTGCTGCTAGCCAGGAGTAACCAGCCCTGACTTGTCTGTTCTTATTGTTTCACTGGGAAATCAGAACATTGAGCAGAAATCTTCACTCCCATTTACAGGTACAAAACCCATGTAATAAAGAGATTAAGGAACACAAGAGCAGGCAAAAGGAGACAGAATAGTAAAATGTACTGGAAAACCCCTCTTCTGTCCTTTGCATCTTAATGCCTGGAGTTAATACCACAGCCTTAAACACCTGCAGTTCTTTCTGATAAACAGTATTTCTTTTCCTCTTGGTCTCTGACCAAAAATGAAAACACGAATACCAGAAGTTGTAGATTTCTGCATAATGAGGTTTTAAACTCATTCTCCAGATAAACACTCCCCAAAACAGTAGTAAGTGTACTTCTCTCACTTAGAGCCTTTAATATCGTCACCTCTAACACAATGAAAAAAGCTAAACCTACTCATTTTGTTACCTACTGCTCTCCAGATTAATCTCCATTCTGTGCTGCACAATGACAGGGTCACCATGGGGTTTCCACGCCACTGGGACTGTGTAAGGAAGTACGTGGCCTCTACAAGTAAAAGCACGGGAATTCTTTATTCTAACACTTCCTAACCTGGGGTTTAATTCCCTTTCTTTTGTAAAATGAAAACCAGTCTTTTCTCAGAACATAAGTGATCAGTGCCAGCTTTCCCAAAGGAAAAATATTACAACTGTGTATAGCTTCTGCCAGACTTAAAAATCTTAGAAGGATCTTGGCCTAGAAGTAAGCTCTGAGTGCTCTAAAATAGTCTAAAAAACGAGCAGGTGCCTTATGAAACAAAGATTAAGATTTAGAGTCCAAATCTGGTGCCCTTCAGGCAAAGGATTCCCAAAGCAGAAGCTCCTAAAGCAGCTTTTGTTAAAGTTTCATAAAATTACTGAGATTGTCAAAGACCTAGGAAATGCAAATGCAGCTCCTATTATGCTTCAAACAGCGCCTGTTACTCTGAGTTATCCCATCTATTTCATAAAGCTACCGCACCTTCAGACAAACACTTATGAAGAAGCCAACACCCCTTCACTCATGGGATATTAACTGAGAACCCTGAGCAGGGAAGTCAGGCTGGCTCTGGGTACAGCATAGCAAAGCAGCTTGGGGCAGAACAGAACCACAGCTTTCCTCTGCTGGGTCCTCCCAGAGCTGAGCAGCAGTCAGCCATGCATCCATGGTGCCAGAGGGACTGTATTCCACAGGCACATGCCAGACTTGGTCTTCTTGGCCTCTTCCCACTTGAATGGAGCTACACGCAAGTCCATGATGAGAACATGCCCATCTCCATCTACCTCCATGCTGGTCAAGGAAGAATTTGAGCATAAATAAATCAGCAGGGAGAACGGTCCCGTTTGCTGCTCTCATGTGTGGTAACACCACTACCACCTGAATGAGGATCCCTTGCGGCCCTACCATGTCCTGCTCCAAGGACAAAGGCTCTGTTACCCCTGCCTGGGGTGCCGGATCCCCCACAATTCCTGTTCTTCAGGGAAAGGCAGACCTGCCTGCATCCCTCTTCCTACCTCCCACTGAAATGGAGGGGAACAAACACAACTCTCCTTCTTGTTATGAGAAGCATGAAACATAGCTGTACATATGTACAAAGCTGCATCTGTAACAGGCACACAGGACTTTGGCTTCTGGGCAGCATTTCCTTCGTCTGTCCTCCAAAAGCTGCGCACTGAAAATGCTAATGGCTTAACGGACCAAGGGCAGTGAGCTGCCCAAAAGGCACTCAAATGGAATAGAGGGAATAGAAATGCTATTTTTATCTCTCCTCCTCCTAATTTATTGTAGATAAAACTGAATAAAACAACAAAGATTCAGGAATACAGATAGCATCTGAGATTTCTGGCTGTCCCTGTCAACAACTTCCAGACATTTGAAAGCACAGGCATAATCCCTCTTTCACTGCAGCAGAAAATATGAGTGAAACACGCAGCAGTCTTCATGTTTACTCAGAGATGAGATCCATTCCCTCCCAAACTCTGGCCCACAGAACTGTCATCGACAGCTCACTGAGCCCATCAGTCCTACTTCAAGGAACTGCTGATAATTTGTGGGATAATCCTTCTGCTTAAAAAGCCAGGTTGACCAGTGATAAAACTGTGTTAATATATCGTTATAATATGGACTAGCTGGTGTCAACTTGTTCCTTTCCAGAATACCTAGTTCAGAGCAAATCAAGTTTGCAAATGAACAAAGTTAATGAGCATGGGCAGACAATTTTATTTCTGCCTTCATTAAGTATCTTAGTGTATTTCTACAATACACAAACACTCTGACGTTAGCCTTCAGGCTGACAGCACACATACATACAGGAGGAAAGGCTCATGACAACCCCACTCATCACAGAGAAACTGCCTCCAAGGGAAAACAAAATCATGCCAAGAAAGACCTGTTCAAGTACACATAGACTGTGAAAAGACTGTCCTGACTTGGCCCCTAGTAAAAACATGCCATCTGTTCAAGCTCTCACCTATTAGAGAAAGAAGTCATGGATGTTTTCACTTCAGTATCTCTACACTTATCACCACTAGGAGAGAGGAGGGACAGAGAACTCAACAACATTTCAAGTGTGGGGCAGCTATATTTTGATTTTCCAGGACAGCATAGTCCCATCTTCATAAGAAATCAGCGACCCAATGATCATCATGATTTTTAAATATGTTGTGGCATTTAGAGGTTAAAATCAGAGGATGTCAGCTTTTATGGACTGGAAAGAAGATATAAAACACTTCCATAGGTTTCCTTTCAGAAACATAGGAACTCTCATTCCTAGGTCCCTCTTATTTATTTTCACTGTTAAACTAAGCACATGCTGAGAGGCAAGAACTGCCCCAAACCTCTCGCTACATAACCCAGGGGAGTTTCCTCTCATCACCCACAAACTCTTCCACATGATCCCTGCTATTCACGCTCTGAAAACAACTAACAGGAAGCTTCATCTGAGAATTCTTGGCTTTTTCACTTCTGCAGAAAAAGCTAGTATGAAGCAAACTAGTTCATCACCTTTTCCCTACAGTATATAAATATTCAACACCCACTGACAGCCCTGGATAACATGAAAACCAGTCACATTTTCAGTGCAAGCATCTGTTCGTCCCTAAAGTAAATCTGCTTTTTTATATTATGAAGACTTTCCCTTCAGCCATTTGGGAAAGAGGTGCTGGTGCTCCTGAAGGAGACCAGAAATGGAAATCCCGGATCCTTCTCTCATTGTGTCTGCTGGAACACAACATCCTTTTTTCCCTTGCTTTTTCTGTAAGTAAGTAAGCAATATCAAGGTTTTTCAACTATTTGTGTATCCAACTCAGAGGCGAGTCTCCAGGGTATGGTGGTGGAGTGTTTGGGCTGTAGCCCTTCTTTTCAGCCCTCCATTCCAAAAGCCATTTCTGTGATGAACGGGTCTAAAATACAAGCTGGTTTCTTTTATGTAGCTCTACAAAGTACTGAACAAAACCACAGACCAGAGTCAGAGCCCAAATACTGGTATTCTTGGGAAAAAAAAGCCCTGAACAGCCGGCAGGGAATGGAGTTCACTACATCACCTCAATGCCTCATGATTATGACCCAAAGAACAACTAAGGAGCCACCCCCAAGCACCCAAGACCACCTAAAGGCATAAATACTGGAGCCTTCCTTTTTGGAAAATAAATAATCAATCCCAGAGTCCCATGCACCTATTATTACAAATATTTTATTTCCTTTTTCATTAATATATGCAAAACAATCAGATTAGAGCCACAGGAGGTAATGAAAAACCAAATAAGAGATAAGGGCCTTTCTGTGTGGTTGTGCTGTGCATGTTTAGTTCCTATTTTAAAAGGAGACCTTGAGTCTACCGTTGCAGTGCTTGGGGGGTAAATGTCAACTGAAGAATTTTCAAGGCAAAGAGAATCGTCATCCTCCAGAAGGAGTATTGTGATCCCTTAAGTAAAGCAGAACCCTGACATGATGTGCCTCATTTTCAGGCTAAAGGGGAGGCCAGAGAATCCTACAGAGAAAGGACTGGATAAAGACTGAAAATGAAGGTCAAAGTATTTGGCAACAGTTGTGATATAACAAGGCAACTCAAGAGATGAATGGAAAGCTAAGTTTGCAGGTGTGGAGGAGGATCATATTTGATGAAGGGATTCTCATTTGTTTTTTCCATTTGTGTTATATAGTCTAATAAAAATGTTATCTCTTCTTACAGACCTTGTGTCTGAGCAGCCTCTCTGTGCAAGGGGGCTACCTGCTTAGCACAGCTCATGATGCTGTAACCACGTCTGTAAGAAAGAAAACCACAGGAGAGAGCCCTAGGCTGCACGGAGACACTGGCACTGAGCTGGCAGACTACACAATCTCCACACTGGTACTCCTCCTAGAAAGTTATTGATAGCACTGAATCTGTCCAGAGCTGTAGGAATGGTTTAAGCATGGAGAAACATACTATTTTAGAGAGAGGTTCCAGGGTGTCATTCTGTTCACCTTATCAAAGAGAAGACTGAAAGGTAACCAGATCAAAGTAGCTAAATGCCATCACAGAAACAGAAATTTGATTAGCGTCTAGAGAATCTTAATAGATAAAAGGGGAAGGCTGAAAGGCAAAACTTTTAACAGGTTAATTAACAACTGAAACAATTTACCATGAACTGCACATTGCTGACAATTGTCAGGTTAAGATGGGATGCTTTTCTAAAACATCTTTTCAAGTTCAAACAGGAATTAATCCAGAGAAAGCCTGTATAAGATATCACAGCTTTCTGATTTTTATAATCTCCCAACGCAGCAGAGCAGCAGTCCTGGATTTCAGGAAAGCAAAGCTAAGTCAGTTCAGGAAGGAGAACAGGAATAGCTCACTAATATTAACAGGAATATCCGCATGAGCGGAACTCCACATACGCGGAGCAACATGCAGCCAAGAGGCTTAATAAAAGTGACAAGCACAAAAAATAAGCCTGAAAAACCTTACTACCTTACAAAATTAAGGTAAAGTAGGTTGAGTCATTTAGGAAGGAAGCTGACATGTCTGAAGCAAGAAGTAGCCAATGCAGCTTTTACACAGACCAAGGCAAACAGGAGGGAATAAAAGATATTATAGGGTACTATTTGTGTTCTGAGGTAAAAAACCAAGCTCACTGTTCTGACTGGCAAATGCCACTGCTCCTGCTCCAGAACCCGTCTGGAGAGTCTGAATCCAGGTGGAGAGCTGGTACGGTTTAAGATCATTGCCTTGGAGGCTGTAATGTTCTTTATTTTAAATATTCTTTATTTAGCACTGTGAGAATTTCCCAACTTGATTTTCAGATCCATTGAGTCATAAAATATTAAGTATCCAGATTTATCCACAGAAAAAGTTTAGGGTGCTCCTGAAAGAGATTTCCAGGCATTGAATTTTGTTTGAAAAACCTGCCAGACAAACTGCTTGCCAAGCATCCCCTAGGGAACAGCCCAGACTCCAGAGACAAACAGCCTAGGACAGCCTCGACTGTAGGTGTTCCCCACTCTCCTCTCATGAGGTTAGCAGACCATGTACCAGATGTTTGGCAGCAGCATTTCCTACTGTACCCTCTACCTGCTCTGAAAGCAACTGCGTCTTTTTCAGTTATTTGGAAGTTGATCTGTTGCTTTAAAAGAAGCACCTGCCCCATAAGTCTGTCTTTTTCACTGTGCTGCAAACATATGCGAGATGTTTATGATAGCAAACAGCAGGAGTGTTGAGGAGTCTCACCAGCTCTAATTAAAGCAGGCTCATCCTACAGTTTTACCCCTGTAGAACAGAGCTTGCTTGTTTGTTTAAGGGCACAGGCTTAGCTTGCAAATACCAAAATACAGGTGTCAGTATATGACAACTGTAAGATGCTGAGAAGTGAGTTTTCTGCTAATTCTTCTGAGCAGATGTGTTGCAACAGATCAAAGAACACAAGCTCCTCTGGGCTGGACGAGCACAGATCCTGGGGACACAATAGGGAAACACTCATCCCTTCCCTTAACAGGGACAACACATTAGGATGAGCATGGTAATGCACGGTTGGTCTCTATCCCCACCAGACAACAAATCCAAACTAATTGTCTTGTTATGGGCACCATCCTAGTGCTCCAGAACACAGCCAGTGCCTCACAAGACTCTGCTCTCTTCCAAGGGAGCAGAAGCTACTATGAGTATTATGAAATATGCTTCTGTGGGATGCAATGCAAAGAAGGGAGGGAGATTAAGCCAGGCAATGGGCAATCCCTCCCTTGCTACTTGGTACTGGGAACGGAACAACAGCATCTCTTCACATAACCCCAAATGTGCATGGAAAAGACAGCTCTGCAGGGACATGGCAAGGATTATAAACACAATTTCACTTTGTTGCTACAGGTGAACAAACATCGCTTTGGTAGGAGTCCAGCGGTGCTTCAGTCTACAACCCAGCCTGTGGCATGCAGGCTGATTCAGCCAAGGGCTGTGTTGTCAGCACAAATAATTACCAAAGACACACCACCAAGCAAACAAGCCTTGCAAACCAATCGCTCATTTCTCATGTTTCCCAGAAAAAACGTTCCAGCAGTGAGATCTCCAAGTCATACCAAAGGAATCTTCAGGCTCCTTCTGAAACCCAGCACACAGAGCACTCAGAATAACATATCTCTGTCCCACACAAAATAAGAAGCGAGAACTCACCAAAGGTGAGTCCTAATACCAGCCTGTGCCTCATCCTTCCTTTCCTTCTTCAATCACTGAAATACTCTTCAGCAATCTCAAAGATTTGAGCTTTCTTTTTAATATTACAGATGGGAAAGGTGTTTATCTTCCTTTGTATTAACATGCTAGTTTAAATTTAAACAACGTCTCTCTGGAGTCTTCTGACAGTGGAGAGATTTCTAAAGAAATGGCCAAATCTTGCCTTAAAAATTCTGTAAGGGGCAAATGGGATGTTTTGGGGTGAGGGGCTGTGTCCTGACTGCCTGGCTTTCTGCAAAGGGCAGAGTCTACAACTAAAGGAATGCATCCTCCTTTCATTCCACAGTAAAAACAAGGCCCAGATGAATATGTTAGCTGTGAAGAAACACACAAAGGACAATGTCTGTGCATTTTCAGGTTCATGTGTAGCTCAACGACTGTTGTGCTGAAATGTTCCATTTCCCAGGGACTTTCCCATCTACTGCAAACATACTTTGTGGGTTTTTTTCTCTTCCACAGCCAATATGACCTCTGCTATTTAAGGCCCTCTAAATATTTCTTAAGCCAACTCTCTCGGTAGGTTGCCAATCTTTAACATTTTCCCATCAATGTTTAGACCCACCAATCTTTTTTTTGTTACCCCTTGAGAGTTGCTGCATTGGGTGTTTAAGGGATGTAAGCAAATGAGATAGAGTGTGTGGCAGCCAAAATGACAGATGAATGACATTTGGGAAGGACTGACAGTTGGGTGGATATGTGTGTAAACACTGATGATCCCACACACTGAATTCAGACAGTACAAGGGGCTTGGCAGCGCTGACCAGGCTGCCTTGGCTATGCTAACCAGCTCTGGGAATGCACCATTTGCTCAACAGGGAAGCAAAACTTCTGCAAGATGATATACATCTCCAAGAAAGCTATGACACACATCCTCTGAGAAAAGCTAAGAGTTAGTACAAGTGTTGTTTTGCTCTGAGCAAGCATTTCTGCACAGATGCGCTACTCCAGAGTGACAGCCTGTGCTGTTAGACCCCTTCCCAGCAGTTTGCACATGGCTGTACAGAGTTAAATACGAAGAAATTCCTTTTCCTCAAGATGCTTGCAGCCCAAAGCACACAGATCATGCAGAGAAATTAAAAACAGAACTTGGGGAAAGGAGGGCTGTGAGATAAAGTATCATTTTATACGGCTGACTAAGCACCAGCATCGTGCTATCAGTACAACACAAGGGGGAAAGGAAGGAACAGAGCACTTGGGAAGAAGGACCTACTGATGAATGCAAGAAGCCCATCTCCAAGGCAGCAAAAGTGTATGCAAGGAGACAGTACACAGGAAGAACATGGCTGAAAGAACCACCTGAGATTAGAAAAAAAAAAAAAGCCAAAGGACTTACTGAAAATTCTCAAAGGCAGTAAAACGCCTTGTATTATACAGAAGGGACAGAGATTGTTGGAGAGAGCATACGGCAGGCACAAAGATGAATGAGGATGGGCCAGTGCCACATCACTATTGCAGATGTAAAACCAATCTTTGTGGAGCAAAGAGTAAATCTGGTTTACAGAAGATGGCATACGTGGGCAATGAATGCTGCTGATGGTTCCTCTAGTCTTGGGACAGCAATCCTGAAGGACCTCACTTCCTGCAAGAAATGGCAGTTAAGATTTGCAAGCTGCTATTAGGGTTCTATCAAATTAATGAGTCTTAAGGGTATGGAGCCCTTCTCATGAATACAATAAACTGCTCCTCTACTGATATAAGCTCTTTCCAGTTCAAATATTGATAGAAGAGTTGTGATCTGTGCTGGTATTACAATTTATGTCCAGTCTGGAGACATCCCTTGTTTTATAGACATAAGGCTAACAGGTTGGTTAGAGGTCAAAAATGAAGAAACAATTTTCATCATTCTTTATTATCTTTGAGAGATCCTGAAGCAGATGGAAGCTGCTCAGCCATTCAGCTGGTGTTACATATTTCACTCTGACAAGCCACTGGCATCATGTGCAGCGGGAAACCTGAGCAAGAGTATTTCCTCCCATTTAAACCTTCTTTATTATTAAATCTTTCAGGCATCAGCAGAGCATTTCTTCAGTGAATTGTTTTGTTTGTTTTTAAAGCCAAGCATAAAGTTTAAGGTACCTCCTTTTTTACATACCCAGATCAGAATCTTCAGACATGTTCTGGCTTTAATTAATAAGGCTGCCGGATGCTGTGGATCACTGACTGTAAGACAAAACTAATTCCTCTTCAGCCAAGCACTGCTAGTACATAGCCCCATGTATCCCCAGGTATTTGCTAGTGGAATGAAAGTCAGTTACAGCTCTCTGGCTCAAAATTAACTGACAGCATCAGCGCAGATGCAATACATGACAAGCTCCATCTCTCAAGTCAATAATAACTTTATGAGATTGCCTGGTTTGCAAGGTAGCCCACCCCCAGCTACCACCTCATGTCATAACAGACATTTAAATAATAAATGCTAGCTCTATTTTCTTCAGTGAGGCACAGTTGAAGCTTTGCTAAATTTAACCATCCAATTAACCTAGCAGCATTCCTGACTTGGGAGTTTTGAGAGTTCACTACTTTCGAGGAGGAAAGCTCTGTTACAGCAATTAATGTTCTCTCTCTAAGCTGTGCAAGCAGCTGACTTCCCAGGTCTTTCTGTGGTCTGAGAGACAATGAGAATAACTGTGAGTCTCGCGCTGTCTTTTGAAGCTTCCCAGATGAAGATGACATTCTTCCAGGTAATGCCAACCCCCTGGCTTGCTCTGGCTCACATAAAAATAGACATATTCTACTGCTTTACCATCAGTGAGAAACTTGTTGGCAAAAAATAAAACAAAAGAAGTTTCAAAGACAAGTTAATTTTGTATAAAATTAACTGTGATGCCTTAGCCCAAACCTCTTCATTAGTTGCAGCACATAAAACAGTCACCGTTTCTTTTTAACCTGAGGCTAATACAAAATCCGTGTATCTCCTGCTGGCACCACTGCACATGTTTCTTCTACAAGCTCAGTGCAAGAGACAGTATGCCCAGAGATGAGCAATGGAAATTCTTCAGGTCACTTCAACCCAACAGAAATACACATCTACAGTATCTGAGCAGCAGTCACAGTGAATCCTGTTACATCCAGCTGGTTTTTCCTCTCCCGCACACAAAAAGCTGTCTTTATAGAAGGAGCTAGCTGTAGCATCTCTCCTTCAGTTTATGCAGATCACACAGCAGAGCACAAAAGTTCTCTGAATATTAAACTATGGCATCTAACTTTTAAAAAAATAAATACATAAGCTGAAGAGGAAAAACAGGGGAGACTTGGCAGATGCAACCTGGCTATTTTATTCCAAACCTCCGGTGTATCTTTGCATGTCTTTGCAAGTAGGACAAGAACAAGACACCTACCCCGAAGCAGCGGGGTCTGAGCAGTCACTTTCCAGCCAACATAGATGCTACAAACTCAGAGCTTTTGCCTTTCAATTACCTGCCCTCAAGAACAAAAATACAAAGGATTATCAGACCCTTGAGGCAGCACAGGAAATACAACTTTCCAAAACCCTCCTCTAAAAGTCTGGGAATTTGTAACGGCTTTTAAAGCAGTCATCCCCGGATTTCACAAGGACGGGTTCTTTCCTGGCCCTCTTCAGTTTAATCTCCTTAAGCCTGGAAGTTAAACCTTCATCTAGACAGAAAATATTTTACCACTGTAATCTAGTTACGAATATTTAAACAATTTGTCCCAAATTCTCTCATTACAGCTGCCATTCTCAATTATTCACAGGTAGTGGTACATGCAGTTTCCCTGGAAACCTGCAGCTCAGGACCGAGCGATGCGCAGCCAATTGCGGGCAGCAGCCACTCAAGCAGAACCGGTCGGCTGTGTATTATGCTGCTATTTGACCAGCTCAAACCTACAGGTAGCAAAGGACTCCTTTACATTTCCGTGTCTAAATTTCAAATGCCTTAACTATTCCAGGAAGCAACCCAGACCTTGTATCTCCCAAAGCATAATAAACTTGACGAGGAGGCTGTAACTTTTATGACACATTGCATTTTCAATATTTCACTATTGTTTTCTGTATTTACCATAGAAAGAAAATGTCAGATTACATCATCATAAAGCTGGTCATAAGTGATTCATTCCATTACACTTCTGGTCCTTCCATACTTCTAGCTAGTGAATTTGTGTCCAAAATTTGCCCAAGAATGTGCTTCCTTTTTTCTCTTTCTTTCCAGTAGCAGCTGCTTTATTTTATGAAAAAAAAAAAAAAAAAAAAAAGAATATTCACATGATAAAGCTCCTTGTTCCTTTAAGCCTCTTTCAGCATTTACCATTTTGAATATTGTGAACCCTCAAAAGCAGGTATCTTAAAAAGATTTCAGAGGCTTTTTGGAAATGCTCTTTAGGTAACACTAATGCACAACAGAGTAAGAGTATATCCTTGTCAGGCAGAGCTGTGAAGACAGGCAGTATTAAACTGCTGAAGCCTGGCCATACAGTGAGGGCTGCCCAGCTTTACCCAGTGCTCTCTATGACAACACAGTGTACTATTTTTCTGTTTGAAAGACTCAGGATTCTCCTTGATCTACAATGTTGCACTGAGGTGCTGACTGTCTCCAGGCACCAGCAATGCTTCATCACCCACAGATCCTACTTTCACAGAAGATCCTTCACATTTTTAACCATGCAGTGCCCCAGGCTAAGGCAGAGGCTCTTCCACAGAACATTCAGCAAGACACAGGCCTCCAAATCCTTTCTTTTCCAGTTGCTCCTCTTCAGGAGTCAAGTAGCAATTATACAGTAACCTGGCACTCATTCTGTCTGTGTTATCCCATGCTATACATACGAGTTTGTCTGTGTCCATCTACTGTCTTGTCTCCTACCTGGACTCTCAGACCCCTGAGGCAGAGCTCGCCATAGCATGGCGCTCCTGCATGACATGCTGTTTCATGGAGTCTTCCATGAGGCTCTACAATCAAAGCCTTCATTACTCTAACAGAGTAAACGATGGTCCTGTGCCCTCTCTGCAAGCTAAGCCTTCCTTCTCTGCTGCCATCCAGAAATCCAGCTTAAGTTTCACTACAGGTAGAATGGTGCAAGACTCACTTTTTTATCCAGGACTTCTGCACTTAGTGTAATCCCAGGACTGGAGTAGCATATTATGTTTCTGATGTAAACCAACTACTGAGTTAATGAAGAATGAAGAACCATCCTGGATACGGTTACAGAAGTAGCACTACTCAATCCCATTGAGATGTGAAGAGAGCAAGGAGCACTGCTATAACTCATGCAAAGACTTAGTATTAACAAATTCAGCTTTGAAAAAAGGCAACAGATTAAAAATGCTTGTTGCAGCTCCTTTTTTCAGAGTTTAGTGCTTGCCAAACAATTTCCAAACTATTAATTCAGTCTGGAAAATCCTCAGAGCTCATACAGGGAACTCTCTATACATTACTTAATAAAGACAGACTGGTAAAGCACCTGCAAAATATCTTCATGAAAATCAACTGCTCGGTTGGGAGAGCAGGAAGTGGAATGCCTACCCTGCATCACTACTCATAGCAGCTGACATGGTAACATCCAAACATATCCCAAAAAATGGTATTACACTCCCCCTTCCCTGAAAAACATCAGCAGATCATAGGCAGACTTCTGTTATTAAAATATTATGGTGAATGAATAACCAAAAGGCTGCTATTAATTCTGTTGCTGAAGGTCTAGGACAGCTGATTAGTGGACTGAAGATAAGCACTGCCAATCTAAGGAGCTGTACTTCTCTTTTAAACAAATTTGACTTCTACATATTTACTCTCTTTAACAGTATTCAATGGAAAAGCAGTAGCACTGCGGTTAGAAACAAACGTTCACTTGCACTTCTTGCCTGGGATTGAGAAACAGCCTGAGAGACATGCTGGAGATGGGGAGAAACACCAACAAAACTTCCTATGCTTTAGAAGTAATTACTGAAACTTGTATTTAACTACAAAGCTTCATCTCTAAAGATCACAGTCTTTAATGAGTATCTGTCAAGAGTGTCTTCTCAGAATAGAATGGCCTACTACAAGAAATGCCAAAGTAACGTAAAAAATACTGAAGGGGTCATGCTAACAGTAGCACTACAGAGTCACTGTTACCAGTGTGACTGTGGGCAATTTCTGCTGGTGAATCTTGTGCCTGGACCACTTTACCTGCTCTTCAATAGTAGCGCTAAATTAGCAATTAATGCCACAAGGAGAACAAGTTCAAAGTTTGGTATATGGCAGTAAGGACCAGTATCCATGAAATCCAGCACTTCATGTCTCAATAAATTGAAAAGTGCATAAAGCAATGAATCACAAGGTTATATTCAGATTCTGCAGAGTCATTTTTCAGCCACAGAAAAACACTTGCCAGGCTTAGAATAGCAGCACTGATCTAAAGGACAGTGCTGCTTTTCTAAAGGACAACAGTGCTGTGATGCTTTTAAAAAATGCATACCATAAAAGAACAGGTTAAGTGATAAGAGAAGGCATTTCAGTTCTATGCTCCAATGAATATTACTGACACAGTTGTTAGGAAGGTGGAGAAGATGAACTGTCAAGTTCTGTGACTTAACTTCTATTTCAGACAGTTTCGTTAAACACACCAATTTTCTACTTTAGTTTTTTTTATGAATATCTTTTTATGTATTTGCCATTGGTCAGATGAAGAGACCACATGGCAGTAAAGGGCTAGAGAGGACAACCTTGTGGTCTCTTGCCTTTCTGTATATAAAAGCAAGAAAAGATCAAAAGGACTGGCACCGACTGGCTCGGTTCCACTCACTTCTGAATGTATTCCAACATTGCTTATGGACTGGCATTAACCCACAAATAACATCTCACTTAGGACTAAATGGGCTGAGAAAATATGTGAAGTTGGCTTCAAACAAGTCTTGATGGGCTACTGGTCACTGTCCTTCATTTGCATCAAGTAGCTCAACATCTTGAACTGGGGAGTCTGAGTGTTATGGCAGATCCACTCATCCAGGGCTGAATTTAGCAAGGTAGGGAGTGGAAAATTGCCTTGCTGCAAAACAGCTTTTGACATTTCCATTTGCTGGGCAAAGCCTTTCGTCAAGCCTGGAAATGTGGACGTGCATGTTCCTGCTGCCAAAATCAGTGTAAGGAAGATCTGGGTACAGCCTTCCCAGTTGCACAAAAAGGCCTTAGAGTTTTTTCCCCTCATCATAGCTACTGAGGCAAACTGCAAAGCACATAACCACTGCAAGCCTGCTTCACAAACAGGAAAGATGTTAGAAGGATTATAAATAACAATGACAAACTACTGTTGCAAACTGTGCAGAATTAAAGAGGTAACATCCAACACTTAATATCTGAATACAAATGAGTAGAAGGTAATCTGAACACAAGGAATTTGAAAAACAAACAAACACGAAGTTTCATCTTTTCTCTAACCTGACCCTGTGCACTGACTCACCTGGACAAACAGGGGTTCTAGGGTTTCCCAGATGTGTTGCCATTTGCCACAGGAATGAGCAAATATACACGCTCAACCTCCAAGATGGAAGACAGTACTGGAATATGGAAACTCCAAGGGCTCACAATATTAATGCAATGCTGTGACAGAGAAGGTAGAGCAACTCTAGGGTGCTTGCTGCTCAGCCTTGTTTCTACTGGATAAGGGCGCACGACTTTGCTGTTGTTGTATGCTAGATTACAACTAACCAGACTGTCACTTTTTAGTACAGAAGACACAAGGATGGGTACAATAAAGAGCTATTAAGTATAGAGTCCCTTCTAATAACAACAATCCACTGGTCTCTAAAACAGAAAGGCCACAGGGCATCAAATATTAGCAATTAACAGGTATTATTTGTTAAGCTGGAAAGCATCTTGCTGTGGGATATTATATGCACTGGAAGTTGAACTTCAAAGACTAACTAGATTCTTCTTTCATTAGTTTGACTAAAACCACTATCTCTAGCTCAAAACTGCCAGAGATACACACCAGTACAGGTTAGAGAAGCACGTACTTGAAGGAAGCTTCATTATTAGCATACTCTGTCCTTACACATTTCCTTGGCATCCAGCACTGGCACTTGGAAAAGAGTGGACTGACCGCTAGTTTTACTGCGGCTGTTTCTTAAGGAAGTAACATACAGTGTGAATTGCAGTGCATGCATTTCCAGGAAAGCATGGAAATAGCAAGGAAAATTTCAAGATGAGCTACAAAAGCAAGTCAGGAACTAGAAGGCAGGCGACACAACAGGAGCTTACCAAGCTTGAATTGTTGAGGCTGTTGAAGAGAATTTACAGCTTAGGTGGAAAAGGGGACCTCAGACAAGGCAGAACAGAGGGTTTTACAGTCTCAGAAAGCCACATGGCAAGGATTACAGTGAAGATCATACAGGTTTAACCCTGCAATTATATATTAATTATTGGAATAAACTGATCAGTTAGTGCTGGACTGACAGTTGCGTTGCACTTTTTTGATGATATAGTATATAATTTATTTAAGATGTCCTTTAATCTAGCTTTCAGAAACATCTGTATGGCTGAAACAAGTAAGATTCAAGTGAGAGATGCTGGACATAGACCCTCTTGCCACAGGATCTACAAACAAATTGGAAATGGATACAGTTAGCTGGTATGTGCTTGGAAAGATGCAGTCTGCTTTCCCTGGGTATTCCCTGAAAGACCTGAAGTGAGGAGTCTTATAGGTCTGTCCGCAGTAGAAAGTGGTATTGGAGACAAAAGTTAATCACAAGGAAATGTATTAACACAGTATGGGCATAACCTTACTGATTTAACAGTGGGCATAGCTTGCCTCATCAATGCAAAGCCATGCTCCATCAGACAGAACTCCTCAGATTTCTGCTTTGATCAAAATATGTGTCTCTAATAGGTACCAGTCTGAGTAGCGGTTTGAATTAGGAGAATAGGCTAGAGGCAGGTTTAACAATTAAGCCGTTTTACAGTGTTGCCACACATTGTTGAATTGCTGGTGCCAATCATACTGTAAGTCAATACACTGAAAGTTTTTGAAGTCTTCTGGGAACTGCTAGGATGAGGAGGTTTAGATGCACAGAGTTGCTAGCATTAAGATAGGAACCAAGTAAACGACACCTCAGTCAAACTTCAAAAATTAAAATTCTGAATCCTGAGCAAGTCAGGAAACCAGCAAATCCTGCTTTTTTGCCTGACATATTCTTCATGACTCGGAGCAGGAAATAACCCCATCTGCTGCAAGCAAACACCAGGAGAAAGCATGAGACATTGAAAAAAGTGCCAGCCTGAAAAAAGAGACATCACAACTTGTGTTCTGCAAGGCAAAGGTTGCTGGGGAAAATCTAATCCAGCTATCTGAAACAGGGATAAAAAGAAACCATAAAAGCACAAGGAGAACCAAAAGACTTTCCCTTTTCTGAACACAACAAATGGCTCAGTAATACAAAATGTCAGTTGGCACTTGAAGCACAGTGGATGGCCAGACAGAAAGTGCTTTTTTAAATCATTACCACATTGAGAACACACAGATGTGCAGTACAGCTACATCTGTGCATTGTAATTTCTACAGTAGTCACAACTTAATGAATCATCAATTGTGACAAGATCAATGAACCAAACTGCACAACAAACTAAAGCCAGTAAATTCATGCCCAGGGCAAGAGCTAAGGGTTTATTTTATTAATTATTTTTTTTTAGCACTTCTGTCATTTTGAGTGTCTAATTAGTAAGAACATGAATCCTTCATCTTTTGAAGGTCCTACTGCAAAAGAGAAAGATTTCATTCTTGTTTGCTAAATTCAAGTCTAGATAATGCTCATCTGATCAGCATTTTTTTCCTCAGAACTATGAGCACATAGCAGGCAGAAGTTATAATGTTCAGACGTGTGCTACATGTCAATCAGGTGGACTCTGATAAAGCCTACCACCTCTAGGCAAAACAACTGCTATTTTTTCCATGAGGCCAGATTATTGCTGCAGGCAAAGCATCAGCTAAGGTTCTCTGCAATGCTACTTTCTGAAGGGACAAATTCATATCCAAATCAAGCAACCAAATCATTTATTTGTAAAGAACACACACTGAGTTTCCCTCTGGCCTCAACCCATTCAACAACCTCAATGCTGGTTTTGCTGATGACACATCTACATGCACAATCTAGCTTAGGTTTCACATCAGTGAAAACAGGCAAAAAACAAGCAAAAAAGCTGCCCTAATTAACCTCCTGGCAGGAGGCAGAACACAACACTCAGTCTTCTTATAGAAAATGGTCCATGCAAGCAAAGGCACTCCCTGCTGACCTCTTCACTCTTCCAGGTGAACCATTCTGATCTCTACCATATGTAGGCTTTCAGTGGATTGGTACTTGCCAGGGATTCAGCTGGGCTCTTGTCTCCCTTCCAGACAGACTTCAAGAGACACCAAGCTCTCTGCTTTGCCTGGCTTGTTTGTCACATGTTAGGTATGGAGCTCCATCTGGACAGCACTTCCTTGAACTGTAGCACTGCTGGCATGCACTACTCTTCCCTGTTGGGACTCAGAGTGAAGGAGATGTAGGCTTACTTTAAAAGGCTGATTCTGTTCCTCTTCCTGACCTTCTATAAAAATGTAACTGTATATCCTGTCATCATGGACTGTGCATTCCCCAATTCATTACCTTCCCCTGAAACAGCTTTTGTTACTACCACCCTGTGTGCAGTTTATCAGTTTATGCATTTTTCATCAACATGTGCATGATTTCTCTCTCCGAGGACTTTCTTCACACTGGGACCAACTGTGGCATTGTCTAAATCAAACGGATATAGAAAAATAAATTCCAGCATTGCCTTGCTTGTAAGCAAAGCACCATTTTGGAGCTGTAGCACCAAAAAGCAAGACTTTGGGTTTAAAGTCTCCAACAGGCTGTTTCCAGCACCTTTTCAGGGGTCTCAGTGCAGCCAAAACATCATAATGCCAGTTCTGTTGCATGTAATACTTTATGCAGTTAGTTTTATTTAAGGCATTCTGCATTCTGTGCTGACAGGCAATCCTACAGCAAGGGAAATCCCCCCAGTCCTAGCTTGGAACAGCAACACAGTGAACATTCGTACACTGCAGCTGGTTAAAGTTATGGCTCTGATCACTCTTTAGACTTCTCAACTCATACACCAAGAACTTGGAAAGATTTTATCCCGACTGGACCCTTGTGATAAAAGAATTGAAGGAACAGAGCACAGGATTAGCACAACAGATGAATACACTGCAGTGTTTTCCCACAGCACCATCCAACCTGCCTCATCAGGGCACTAGATGATCTTGAAAAGACAGATCTTATTATACCTCACACCCGCTGGTTTTTCTTAGGATAAAGGATTTGAAAGAGCTATTTTGCAGCTCTGGGCAGAAAGAATCTGAGCAGGCAACAGTGCCAGAAAGAGTCACTACTGTATTATCTAACTGAAATATCCACAAGAACAAACAGCTGCTTGAAAACTCTATGGGGAAGGTGTTGTTTTACTACTACAAGGCACATGCTCTTAAAAAGATTCTCTAGGCTTCTAAGACAGCAAATGGAATGCATGTATTTTAGATCATCTTTATACTAAACATATTTTAGTCACTAACAGCTCAAGTAACAAATTAACAATGAACGTTCACACAATAATTACTTCCTTGCATTCAAAATTAGGGCCAATTATTCCTTTTGCTCATTATCTGGGCACTGCATTTAATAAGCATCACAAACGTAGCGACTTCCTGACACCAGACTGTATAAAAGCAATACAAGATCAACAAGAGATCCATAAGGACAACTAGATGTAGGACTCGTGAATAAGCATGTTGCACAAAATGATCAATACTACAGGTCTTCAATGCAAAGCCAGTTTTAGTTTGCACAACTAACATCTCACACCAAGAGCAAAAGGTGACCCATCAGTAGCAATTATGTGATTTTCCTTTTTTTGTGTGCAGGAGAGGAAGTTAACTTGTGAAATATTCTCTTCCACAGGTATAGTAAGTAAGCAACACATGAAGTGTACTACTCGCTACATTGACATCCTCTCTTCTGCACAGCTGTTGTTGCTACAGATTTATTAGCATGTGTTGATATTCCAGTTTCAGGTTTTTCTGGCTTTTAGTTTAAAATAGTGATTTTTCCAAGAATGATTTAACTGGGGCTGGGATATTACTTTATATTTTTTTATTTGTGGGAAGATAAAGCACAGAACATAAGCCCAAGATGACTGTATAGAAACTTTCTTGTATGCAGAGATTTATGCTTTTATAACTATAAGCACTCCATTCTCTAGGGTCATGGTTATCACATTCTGTTCTCTCCATGCTCCATTTTCCATTTAAGAACTTACTCTCCAGTTCTATTAAGTGGATATATTCTACCACTTCTGCAGAAGAAGTTATAGAAGATCACTGTGGTGCTACATCATCTTAAGAGCCTGTGTATGTCATGGCACACCAGTAAATGACAACAGGTCATTAAGCTTTGAGCAAAGAGTCTCCCGGTTATTAGCAGATACAGAAGATAATTTTGCCAAAGTAGTTAAGGACTCAAAAAGGCTTTTCAGGGCACCTTGCTCTAGCCCTTCCCTTTTTTCTTGGAACCAAAGCAGATAATCCATATGGCATTATCCAGCAGTGTTTCCCATTAATTTCCAATAGTTCAAATAATGAGCTACTAACTCATTCAGAAGACCATTCCACAACCTAACATGCTTCAAACACTCTTCAAATACGTAACAGCAACTAACTTTATTAGCCAGCAGGAGACAGCAGCAGGACTGACATACAAGCTACAGAGAGCACATCTGTCAATAACAGGTTGCTACAGAATGAGGCATCTTGAAGAGATCCAGCAGTTAAGAAAGGTCTTTTGAAATGTCTGGTGATAAAGATCTATTATTTTAGCTTCTGATGGTCACCAGTGGATGTTAAATCTGACAAGAAATGTGATTTTTTGTTTTTATTCTGACAAGGTCTGCAGCACTTGAATTATCGAAAGGAACTAAGCTCTTGTTTGCCTGTTCCAGATGAATTATATACACTTCCACTTTTACAGTAAAAAACTGATTAAGTTATAATTGTTGGTTTTCATGTCTCTCTTTTCTTCTCTGAAAGACTTCCAGATTCATGTATATACAATTCAGTAATGGAAGTATTTTCTTCTGGCTGCCAGTTCTCCAAACTCAATTTATTATCTTAGAGTCACCAGGTCCAGCCTCAGCACAGTTATTACCAGATAAACATTTTGAGAGCCAAATCAGGGCTCACTGACACCTCATCAACTTCACTCTCGTTTGCTATTTCTTTATTAGTAGTGCAACAATGGTCTCTATCAACAACTTCCTCAAATATCAGTTCTGAAACAACCAGATGCATTAACAACCTCTGCACAAATACTGGGTATCAAATTGACAGGATTGTGGAGATGGTGTAAATAAATAGGACAGTCAAAAAATAAAGCAAGAACCAAATCACCTTAAGTGACAGGGATAATAGGAGCAAACATAAGAAATACTAAGAGATTACGCTATCAACCTGGCACACACTGCTTCAAAACAAGAGGTGAGAAGACAAATGCAGGTGCATTAGAGAAACACAGAGAAACTATGTTAGCCAGTGTCCAACTGAATAGAAAAACCAGCTATGATTCCAGCATACGTTTGATTCTGTATCTCCGAAACCCATGAATCCTTCAGTGCTTTTGAAAAGACGCTTGTAAGACTCCTTGTGTGCACATCTCTAGTTGGTGTTTTCAAAATAAAGTCCCTTAAATCAAACAAGAACAGGTACAGAACAGGACCACTGAGACCAGGAGAATCAAAAAGATTGGCAGATCATCTATGAAACTAATGTGTGGGGATTCTACTGCCAAGGAAGGCTTATTTGGCCACTACAGATTAGGACATGAGCTAGCAAACATCTCAATCTAAACACTCTCATTTTCCCTAACAAATATATGTACTTCAAGATTACAATTCTGTGACATTATACCTATGATATTCTTGCCCTTTTTTCTTCCATAGTAACTAGTCCAGAAAGCTTACAGGCCATCTTCACTTTGTTGCTCCACTCTCCCACCTTTTTTAGCCTAAAGCCTAAGACAAGGATTTCATCCTGGTTTACTGCCTACTGACACCATAAAAATCCCAGCCCTGCCTAGGATTTCAGGCACTGTTGTGATCTTGGAGTTGGGGTACACAGAACACCAACCCTTCCACCAGTGACATGAAAGGCAGTGCTGGTGGCTGCTGCCTCCAGCTGGGACCAATGGTCTGTTCCAGTGGAGAATCAAAACAGATTACTTTAAATCACAGATGATTTAATCTAACCTGCTTGATTTCAAACTGGAACAGAGATGCAGAAGCAGTCATCTGGCCATCCCTGGTCTCAGCTGGGAGATGGTAACCCACAGGGACTCCTCCCCAACAAGACAGGAACCTGCCTATGTGAGCCCATCTCTGCCAGAGAGTTAAACTCATCTGTTTGTGTCTCATTTACCTACTGGAATAGGCTGAATGTTTTGACAGCAGAGCAGCAGTAGAACAGCCTGACACACTTTCCATGACAATCTCCCTGGAAACTGTAAAATAGCATACAGTGAGAAGCAACCTGTCCCTACACCCTGAGCCCAAGAAAGGAGAAAATAATGCCCAGGACTCAATTATCAATTTTTTTAACAAGGAGAAGTTAGCAGGAGTTTGCCACAAGGCTCTGAATGAGCATCCACATTTCTGAATATCTTAATGAGAGTTTTAAGAAATGGAGCAAACAGAAAGGACACAACTGTTATTAGTGACAAAAGTCCTTAGCTGAACACGATTTCCAGTACCAAAGTCAGCACTTACCAACTGCTGAATAAACTTTGAATAAATCAATTGTGAGAGACAGGGAGCCCTTTTTACAATATATATGACTACTACAACTGCACATTTACAACTTCAAGCTACTAGTACTTGGCGACATGACTCCCCTGTTAGAGCTTTTGTAGAATTCTGTAGAATATACTTCCTTCTTGTTTGCTTGCCACTTAACCTCCCCTTGATTTTAGCTGGCAAGTCCTTCCTGAACCACAGGTGCTGCTTTTGGGTGTTGCAATATTATTGACTCCATTAGCTTGCTGATAAGAATGTGACAACATCCCATCCTGTTACAGATGTAATCTCACATGACCTCATTTGAGAGGCAGTATGCAGAAACAGCTGCTTGCTGTAAAAAGAAAAATGTTCCCAAGATTAACAGGTCAGTATCTTTTCAGACACAAGGTTTTATGGGAATGCACAACTCCAAAGGGTTCAGCTTGGCATTAACTATGTGGTATTTCATAAAAAACTTTTCAAAGGTTGTATTTTTTGCTTCATAAACTTGTGGAATGAACCTGGATGTTAACCTTAGTGCATGGCAGTCTCCTGCTGGAACTCACTATCACAGACACATTATATGGTTATGTCCCATTAGTTAATCATTTAAACAGAGATAAGAAATGGAAATTATGGCATTTGGGTCTGATACGTTCTAAAGATCTGCTGACTCTCCTGTTTGGAGGACAGACCAACAACACTTAAAACTTTTCTTCATCTGAGAAAATTACTCCTTTGACTCTCATTCACAGCCAAGAAAGTCTTTCTTGTTAAATATTATAAAAAATAAACTGTAGGAGTAGGACTAACACTCTAATTGAATCCAAGCTCTGAAAGTAAATAAATAAAATGAAGAGAACCAGGAATTTCACACCTGGATTGAGGTAACAGGTACTCTACAGAGACTAAAAATTAAATAGCTAAAAGAGTTCTTCTGGCAGCCTAGGTATTGAAAGCATAGGACATAAGGGGTACAAGTGAAACAGCCTCTGTAAATTTTCTTGGTCTAACTGAACAGATCTCCAGTTCTGCTCAATGTTCTGCATGCTACAGCACCAAGAGACAACCTCTTTCCCCTTGAACTTCTAGGATTCTTTCAGCCACTGTTCAGTACCTGGGAAACGACCAGATTTCTTAGCATGATGACAAAGCTTCTAAATTGACTTACCAGACCAATAACAGGCAACCTGTGGTCAAGCAGCGCAATATACTCTTTCCCTGTGAACACCATTTATACCTTAAGAGCTTAAGTCCACATGAGCTCGGATTTACATTCTTCCAGGTGACAACCTAAATTTCTCAATGAGGCCACCATGAGTAACTGGCTTAATGTTTCCCTTTTTAACAAGCATGGGACGTGCCACAATCTAATGCAAAGCAAACACACTCAAATGTCTTCATTTCTCTGTGTATCACTGTATTTTAGGACATTTCCCTAAGCAGTGAAGCACGCGGAGGATCACTGTGCTGCAGCTCTTGGAAATGCAATAGTTACAGAGGTCCATTAACTGCCTGCCTCATACAGAAAGAAAATTACTATTTGGATTGCTTGTGTAGAGCGCGAAGAACAGGAGTAAGGACCTCTGCCACCACAACAGTCTTTCTTCCCAGGGAGAGACCAAAGGAAGTTACAATAGGACATGAAACATGTAGAGGAAAGACCTGTCCTCTGCTAATCAGAAACATGAAGAGAATACTACCAATCTCAGGAGCAGCAGGGTACGGGGAGCCTTAATTCATTTACACAATAAGAATGAGCATATGCAAATGGATTCCATTTCCATTCTATAATTCTTTCAATTTTATAACACATTGCTGGAAATTCTTCTTGGCAAAAAGATGCTAATGCAATGCAGACACACAAGAACCAAAGTAAAATGATCTTACTGATCCTTTTGGAACTAACCAAACATAAACAAGGATTAAGCATAACCAACTTCTGTTTACTACTGCAGTAACAAAAATCACTTTTAGAAGAGTGTTTACAAAAAAGGAATATTGTTTGAAGCCTTCTGAGATGCAGCTCTCTGCAGAAATCATTTGTAACAGTCAAATGCTTTATCATTTACAGCATTTCGAACAGGGTAACCCCAGGAACTGGAATGCAACTGGCAGATGGTGAATGAAATTAAGCTCATGACATGGTTCAGTAAACAGCAAATTACGATAAGGTGGAGGTGCTTCCTACCCTGGGACAACTGCTGCACACTGGGGAACTTTCCAGGGCTTCACTGAAGCACACCAGGACTTCCCTGAGTTCTGCCAGCACAAAGCCAGCCAGTGAAATTTAACTTGCTGAGTTACCTTGAGACTGAAAAGCAGTGTACAAGCAACCCTTTCTTTACCAGCTCTTCTGTCTGTCCTCTTTACCAGGAGCTGCTCTCCTGTGGAGCCTGGCTGCCTCTCCAGGCAGATAACTACATGCCACATGATTAGGAGTTCGGGACAGGGGCATAAGGGATTTGCACAGATCTGTGCTGGAAATGGAAATTGGACATGGTATTTTCATTTTCATTTAACCTACTTAAAAAACAAAGGAAAATGAAACTGAATATATTCAGTGCCACTTGACTATGACTATATGCTCTGGGTTATGGAGGAGTGAAATAAGGCTGCCTCCAGAGCATTACAGGACAGGTTACAATTATGTAGTTTCCCAATTCTGGAAATTAAAACCTGTAACCAAGCAAGTAGTGACAGGACAAGGGGAACAGCTTTAAACTGAAAGTGGATAGATTTACATTAGATATTAGGAAAAAATTCTTTGCTATGAGGGTTGTGAGACACTGGCACCACTTGCCAGAGAAGCTGTCGCTGCCCCGTCCCTGGCAGTGTTCAAAGCCAGGCTGGATGGAGCTTGAGTAACCTGGTCTAGTGGAAAGTGTCCGAGCCCACCGCAGGGGGTTGGAACTACATGATCTCTTAAATCCCTTCCAATCCAAATCATTCTGTAATTCTATGACTCTACGAAAGTCCTGGGAGAAAGGACTGATAATACATGTCGTGTTTGAGCCTCCTTCCTTTCCCGAAGAATCTATGTACTCCTCCCTCTCCCCCTTGAAGACAATTTTTTTTTTGGCACTAATTTTCCCTGTCTTCCTGTTGTGTGGAGCTTGCTGGAAACCACAGACTGAAGATATACTTTGGTGCACAGGCAACTAGAGACAAACACTGTTATCATCACCTTTCCTCAAGCAGCTGCAGTGCTGAACCTAGGGGTTTTGTGGAGGAACACCGCATAAGACACTACTGCAATCAGCCTGCTGCCACGTTCTTCCATGCTGGCATCCTTCCTAGTCACTTTTCATATTATCTGTCTATTTAAAAAGCTCTGTAATTCTCAACATTACCACTGAATAATATATTTATTAATTTGTTAGTGCCACTAACTGTCCCTAAGGCCTTTCTTGGGAATGTGTGTCAGCTTATTGATTCTAGCCCTCCCCTCCCTGTGCTGCTTTCCTCCTCTGCCAGGCAGGCAGGAATGTACGTACTTCTGTGCTGCCTCAGGTCATAATTGGAAAAAAGATAGAAATGTTCAGTATGACTCATACATAATTCAGCTTATCAGCTACCCAGGAGAAATGAGAAGGTATATGCGTGTCTATTTCTCCTACTATCAACAGGAGATATAATTTCCAGTTACACTGAGTATACGTAGTTTGGTCACAACAGGACTTGCAGTTAGAAGGGAAAAATGAGAGACATGGGAGCAGAGAATGAAAGGGTAGCAGGGAACCGAACTGTTGAAAGAGATTCACTAATGTGAGAATTCCCAGTTCCTCCAGGAGACTGGACTTGTGCTTCTCTCTTAATATTCAGAATGGAGTAAGTTGGTAATTAGAAAGGATTATCTGCTTCTGATCTGTAAAACACTGCAGAAATCTAAATAAAATAAAGCTCCAGATTAGTTAGCTACAAAGACAGCCTGCTAAATAACAGCCTGCTAAACCCTGACTACAACTTCTGGATTTAATCTTAAAGCCTATGTACTAAAGAGCAAATTGTGAAGAAGTATTAAAACTTACTGTTATAAAGGATTTTTAATGCAAAAATCAATACATGCTGCAGCATGTAACCATAAGGACATCTATGACAGAGCTTTGTCATGCACCAGGGACCACTGCATTAGTCAAATTCTTGAAAGGAATTGTAGAATGTCTGCATCATTCAATCTGCCACAGAAATTATTTTAACCCCAGAAGCACAGGGAAAATCCAGTCCTAGTTGATAGCCTTGAAGGTATCAAGGGTTCCATGGGAAATATGTCATTTTCAAACACCTCTAAAAAATTAATGTTAGGAAACCGATGCTTTAACAAAGGTGGGGCACTTACCACTACATTTTGGAGGCCACTGAGACTAAACACAATCACAAACAGGGCACTGAGTTACAATATCTGCTTTGCCAACAAGTAAGCAAAGAAACATTAATACTAAAAAAATTCACACTCCCAAAATGCAGAAACAGCATAACCAAAGTCAGAGAGCACAGAACAATAAGATAGCATGACTGAAAAAAAATAATACAGACCTGCCCATAGAAAGTCTCAGAAAAGAGAAATATGTGTTTTTTTTTAAATACAGATACATCATAACAGAACTCATCTTCTTCATCAGTTAAGCCAACATAAGAGGCACAAGTAGCTCTTCATCCTTGGTAATCAAGCTCACAGCTCTATATGCATGAGCACATACAAACTATTATACTGCAAATGTTTCTTAATTTTGCCCATTACAAGAGTGCTCAGCAAGGGGTCGATACTCTTCAGTTAGAGAGGAAAACATAGCCCCCAGCCTGCATACCATTTTTAACCTTATGGGATCATGTTAAACTAGCATTACCCCTGATTAAAGGACATCTCCAAATAGAAAAACAGGCTCTGTGCCTGACTGGTAGTGATTCTTGCTTCTGTGGCTCTTCACTTGTGTGCACACGTCTTTTTCTGTCTCTGGCTTTTCTAACATTCTTTGTTAATGTTGTGCTCTGAGAGTTTTACCTCCTGCTCAGAGCAGAAGCACCATGGAGCTAAGAGATACCGTTGTGCTCCTTCATGCAATGCATGTCTCTGCGGGCCTTTGAACATTTAACACAGAGCAAACAAATTATTAGTGTGTGTGTGTGTGCATATGCATACATATCTGAGATACATAAAGACAACTGCAACCAAAGAAAACAGGAATGTGCTTGGAACACGTAGTTAGGTATTCAAGAATCTAGCGTCACAAAAATCCAGCTGCAAGAAGCATTTAAATGCAGATCTGCACATAAACTACTGAAAGATCACCACTGAGCTTTATGCACTCACATAAATGACTGCAAAGGCAAGAAGTAACAAAACCAATGTGATTTCTCCCCAATAATTTTCAAGCCTATAGCATCTGTTATCCTATTCGTAGTAATACTACTACTGAAGAGCAAGCTGATCCTTTTAAGATGCCCCATCTCCAGAAACAAGATACACGATCATATCGTGTGTCTGAGCATGCCACAGATGTTTGTATTCTTTGTCACAGAGCAGAGAGGAAAATAAGATTACCTTTATGCTATAAATGGGGGTGTGAGAACAAGGGACAACAGGTAGCTTGTCATGTATGGCTTGCACTCACCACTGGGATAACCAGTCACCTCTGGTTCAAAATCATACAACAAACACTTTCCTGTCTAGCTTTTTTCATTATTCAAAAGTTTCTACATCACTCCATATACGCCAAGCAATTTGCCTAATCCTTTTCCTGCTTGTCTTAGTAAATGCAAGTAAAATAAGAAAGAATCCACTCAGCCAAATGCCCCAGATTCAGAATATCTCAGTACAGTTACAAAATCCTATATATGAACAAATAATACAAAACATTGATGAGCTGAAAAAACCCCAATTTCCTTAAAAGCAGACAATAAATCTGATAATCTAATATAAGGAAAAAAAACAACCCCATTGACTCATCACAATCCTTTTTGTATCTAACACACTGCTCTTCCACAAAAAAATGCCATTGAGAGGAAGCAACACAGCAAGCAAAATAAAGCCTGCTCATATAGCGGGCAAGGATCAAAATTTACTCTTTAACAGAAGAAACAGAATAACAAGTTGTGACTACTGTGAAAAGCAAACTGAGCTAAACGCCACATCAAACTCAAAATATGAAGAATAACCTGAAAATCTGTTCAAGAACTACGCTGATATAATCCAGAAGGTGTAGCAACACAGATTATGTTTATGACTGTCAGATACAATTCTTAGATACTCTGAAGACTGGTATTATATCAAAGCAGAAAGATGAGAAAAGTATACAAGTGCTTCTGTAGCTAGCCTTCCAAGTTAGAAATGACACATCTCAATCAAACAATACAACTAAAACACTTGAAAGAAAGTTCAGAATCTGAAATCCTTTCATGATTGCCTCAAAAGTCTTAGTTTCTAACACTAGACGGAATTACAGCAAATGACACAGAAAGAACACAGCTATTCCAAACCAATCTTTGAAAGCACCAAACCAAAAGATAGCTACCAAAGCCAAAGCCATGTCTTCTGTCACCTAAGGCATGAAAAAACTTTCCACTTACCTTCTAACACTGTTAATTTGGCACTCGTGTTTATCTCCCCAACACTGTTGGTTGCTGTGCACTCATAGATAGCTTCATCTCGATGAACACGCAGGGGCTGTATCCGCAGAACCGATCCTGATCCATCATCAAACTCTATAACCTTTAACAATGAAAAGAAAGCACTGCTTTACTCAGATCTTCTCCAACAAAAACCGAAAGTCAACCCAATCCAGGGGTTAAAAAACAGAAACTAAACCAAAACAAGCCCTGTAAGCTAATAAATACCATGCAATTAGTCAAGTGTTCCATGTCCAGAAATGCAAAAATTTCAGAGTCAAAAACA
This sequence comes from Loriculus beryllinus, assembly GCA_039877255.1. Taxonomy (NCBI): domain Eukaryota; kingdom Metazoa; phylum Chordata; class Aves; order Psittaciformes; family Psittacidae; genus Loriculus; species Loriculus beryllinus. The sequence goes on along the minus strand of JBCJKH010009629.1, from coordinate 3,997 downwards.
TATTTGTCCTCTGAGGAGGCCAGAGCAAATGAGGATCCAATGAGGTTCTTTATGAGTCAATTAAGGTTGACAAATTATCACCGTGGTAATAAAGATGTGGATCTGATGATTTAAAACATCTGAGCCATATTTGTACTAATGGTTTTACTAATCACACTGACAGCAATTTAGTGCCAACTTTCACCTTGATGGAAGAGCAGAATGATATACTCTTGCAGGATTACCAGGAAAATAGTAACTTAACTAGAATAAAACTTTAAGCACTTACAGTGCCTGCTAACTCTGGCAGAAAGTGAGGGCTTTTAATGTCCTTCAGCATCAGGTACTTTACAACTCTGGCATAATCAACAATGATGTAATTACAATTCCTTCCCCAGCATAATAAATTAAGTCCTTAATAAATCATTGCCTTTCCATCCATCCTGCTACGCCGTAACATGTATTTCTCTAACTTCTACATGGAAGAAAGAGGTATTTGTCAGTTTGCAGCTGGATAACTATACAGTGCTCCTTAACAGGAAGGCACAGCCTCAGGCCACTGTTAATGCCAAACTCATCCTTCTCCTATTACTGAGCACAGCAAAAGTTAGAAACATTAACTGAACTGCAGATGGTGACAGCATGAGGGAAAGGCACAAGCCCCCCTCCTGTCATTTGGGAACTGCAGGGGGAGATGAAGAGACTAAGCTGTATTTTGTTCCAGACCCATGTATGCCAGCCTAGGACCTGCATTACCCACATGCAAAACCTTCACCCTGTTCTCAAGACCCTTGTTTAGGAGTCCTTCTTCTAAACAGCATAAAGACCACGAGTGAAAATAAGAAGGAGAAGAATAATGTGTGACACAGGACTCTGCAGTGACAGGAGAAATACTTAGAAATCAAAAGGTAATCAAGACCATGGAAAATCTGGTATTCCTCAGGCTGGAAAGAATAGTACTTCTATTCTAAGTAACAGGAACAGTCTGGAAAAAAAAACCCTAATTTGAAGTAAAACAGAGAAAGAGAGAGAAAGAGAAACATGAACATCACCACAGTATGTTTTAAAGAATTATTATTTTTTTTTAATACTCAATTTTAAATTAAATATAAAACTGCAACAAAATGCTGAACGTCCTATACCCTTTCACAGGACAGGGCTACTGCCAAATTTTAAACCAAGACAAAGTCAGATGCAACAGTGAAATCACTTCAGTGATAAGGACTAAAAAGCTAAGAGATGAAACAGTAGAAAAGCTCTTCTGCCTATCCTTTGAGCAAACACTTTGTGTCAAAGGAAGGGAGCTACCGCTACTAAGGACTTGGTAAGACACTGAGACCAAAATGCTGTTCATTTGTTAGTAATAGATACATCTTTTGTGTAATAACTTAGTATGTGTTCATCAGATTTGTTTTGTTGCTTTTTTCTTCTTCCTGTAAAGTTAATTCCAATTTTCTTCCCAGCTACTAGGAAGAAAATTAATTCTGTCCCAGCCAAAACCAGGACACCTCCAAATTAAGGCTAGCTTAGTAATGAGGTAAAATTAATAGTAATCTACCAAAAAAAAAAAAAAAAGGAAATATATTATTCACTATCTAATAAAATATCTCATAAAATGCCTATAGATCAAAACTAATGTGAATAAAGGTATGAAATTGCTTGTATGAATGTATATATGACATAGCCCTCCTGTCAGCCACAGTAAGTACTGAATTCACTATAAAAGTTACAGCTACTAAAAAATTAGAATGTTTAAATGATTACTTTACAACAAAATGTAACCTTTATTAGGGAAAAATAACAATGTAAAACAAGACTAAAATTGATTAATTGAGGTTTTCTGCTCACATACAAAATCATGATTAAAATTGGTGAATTTAATCAATCCATTCTGTGCAGCAAAGTCATCTTGTGCTCCAGTTAGAAAAGCAAAACCATCAAAGACAAGGGATTAGAGGAAAGGCAACAGAATGGTAGAAGGGTCACATTTCCAAGGGCATTTTTAGAGAAAAGAGCCCAACTCCAGAAGAAGAAAGTGGAGAAAAAGGTGGAGAAAGTCAGTGAAAATATATTTGCTATTTAAAATATGGACCAAATTAGACCCTTTTTCAAAAGCAGTTCTTACACCTGCTCTTCCCTCTTCCTCTCTTTCAGACTTTAGTTCACAGGGAAGTCAATTCACGGTTCAGGATTACTTCACCATTCCCCTCCCAAGCACATTTGTTGGAGAGATGGCAGTAGACATCACTTATAAAGCCTTTCAATAGCATTTCTGCATCCGACTTTTGAATTCCACTGGGGTGCCCTATCAATTTTGACAATGAAAATGGAAATTTACTGCTAGATCCAACTCTTATCTGCCATCCAATTGTACAAGCCCCAGTGTCCCATTTGAAGAAGGATGTCCTATGCGTGTGTTTCAAGCATCAAGCTCAAAGACAATGGCTGCACTACAGATTGCACTGTTGCAGGGAAGGAAACTGACTACTCTAAAACTCTGAACTCTGTACTGTAGTGATGCAGAGATACCCGAGTTACAATGATGTCTATTGTGTAATTAAGACCCACGAGCATTAGATTTGATTACCAAATTCTTATTTTTTTTTTTGTAATTACCTCAAACCGCTGAGAACTGACTTTCTTCCCCTTCTTCATCCATGTGATACGAGGTTTGGGCTCTCCTGTTGCCTGACACACAAAAGAGGCCACTCCTCCAGAAATCCCAATCTGATCTTCAGGAGCTTTCATAAACGTTGGCTTGCCTGGAAAAATAACCAAATCACCCCCATGAGGATACAACATCAGATAAATAAGGAACGCGTCATGCTAATCTAACTTATAAGACAACTGGTGCTCCTACTACAAAATCAGGTTGAATGGCCATGGCCATAGAAATTCAGTGCAGACTGCAATATGACAAGCACAGTTTCTGCTTGAGTACCTCTTTTTCCTGACATGAATGAAGTCCACCTGGCTTGACTGTAAATGAGGGCAACAGAGGGCTCCCCCCAGCCCCATGGGCATTCATTCAGGTATATGACAATTTGGAACCACTTTTACGGTTTATTTTTTTTAATAAATGGATTTTTGCAGGTTTGTAACATGGTCATAGCATTGGAAATTACCCAACAGCTGAGACACCAAACCTACAAAATCTGCCACACGTTGCCATTAGTTTTCCTGAAAGCTGTTAAGCCGTTCATAAAAATTAACAGATACGGTTTTAAGTATATAAATAAAACCCTTGAATTTCATTTTGTATGTGGATTGACATAAAAATTCTGGTCTGTAAGTATCTGTAAACTTGCACAGGCTGGCCAATGCACTGGGTGCTCAAGCAGAGACTCCCCTTCAACCCATGGAGATGGTGGAGCAAGTATTCCCTTCAACTGGGTGGGCAGCTGGTGAAGGTCAGCCCACCACAGCTTTAGAGTGAAGGTCAGACCAGCTGCACCACATAGAGAAGCAACTACTAGCTGAGGACATGCTTTGTAGAGAGGGACTAATGGCAAGCCACTGCTGAGGCAGCTGGACAGCCTGCTAGGGAGCCCACCAACCACCCACATGGACCACAGGCATCAGGGGACATGCCAACCCCGATGGCTGGTGGTGATGTGGAGGTCATAGCTGAGACACTAACCTGCCGGCCTTTACTACTCCTGCTTGCTCAGCTTCACTTCCAAAAGGTCTTTGCAGATGATGGGCTTACCAAGGTCAGAACTGTCCATATCTAAGCAGGTACATGTGCTCTGTCCTCAACAAGGTTCTGTGAAGGAATATCACAGACCTGACCTGACTACAGAAACGCATCACACACGGGTGTACTGAATAGGAGTACTGTGTAGAGTTCTGGTGTCCTCAACATAAAAAGGACATGGAAATGTTGGAACAAGTCCAGAGGGAGGGTCATGAGGATGATCAGGGGACGGGAGCATCTCCCATATGAAGACAGGCTGAGAAAGTTGGGGCTGTTCAGGCTGGAGAAGAGAAGGCTGCGTGGAGACCTCATAGCAGCCTT
>JBCJKH010009627.1:6686-29927 GCA_039877255.1 Loriculus beryllinus | reverse complement strand
CCCCCCCCCCCCCCCCCCTCCGCCCCCCGTCAAGAAATGAAAATCTTTCATGGTACTTCTAGAGCAATTGAAGAAAGTTGTGTCTACCACTGAAGGGAAGATGTCAATCTAGTGGGTGACAGTTTCCAGAGAGACAGAGATTTGTATTCATTTATGGACAAGGGTAAAACAAAAAAACAAAACAAAAAGGTTTTTTTATCTTTTAAATTTATTCTGTTTCTTCATACTTTGTGGAATTAAATTTGTGACGGTAAAATGCATTTGTTACTTGACCTTTTCAGCTGCAGGACCAAGTCCTTTTTCAGGTTAAGGCTTCATTACCTGTAGCCCTCCATCTCTCTCATTTTAATTACCTTGTATTTGTGCTTGATGCAAATCTTAGCCATTATCAGTCCACAGAAGTTTGTTTTGTTTTTATTTTTTTTTTTTGTTAAATAGCCCTTTCTGTTCACCCAGAGAAATAATCTTATTCTCTCATATACAAGAATTTAGAGCCACATTTACATAAAGAGAGTTATCTGCTCTGCTTTTGCTTCCTCCAACTAGGTTGTCAGTCTGCCTTCTGGTACTGAAATGCAATAGACTGTCTCTTTCCCTTTTTCAGTTTTCCTCCTTTTTTTTTTTTTTTTTTTTTTTTTTGGGTTTATTTTTCCCCCTTTTTTGAGGGGAGGGAATTGATAGCATTATTTATTTATTTATATTTTCGTCATCCAGCATTATAAGTGCTTCTTGGAAGATTTGACCAGCCAAACACAAATGCTGGTCTGGAATAGGACTTTCATGTAATTTTACCAAAGCTTATGGGGCTTTCTTCTGAGTCTTTTGAAAACACTTTGCATTTGTGTAAACATCAGAAGAGTAAGTGAGCTTCAGGCACTTAGGTAGAGATGCCGGTTAATAGTTCTGGAACGATAAAGTAGTCTTGAAATGTTCATCCACAAACACAGTGTTGGTCTTCCACGAAGAGTGGAAGGTTCAGGGTTCTGAATTTGAAGCAGGAGCTAAGCATCTCTCTATAGCTGACACATCGTAGGATTTGAAAAGCTGCAGTTCACATAGGGAAAGTAGCTGAGTTATGATTTGCTTAGCATGCTGTGATGATAAAGATTTTAAAGCTTGTGCATTCTTGCATTTACTCCAAATAGATGTACTGTGCTCATTTACAAGCCCTTATACATTTTGTATATGATAATTATGTCTGGAAATAGTGCTTAACAAAAAACTTTTTACTTAACACAATAGGACACTAAACTGTAGTAATTCTGACAGCCTAATTTATAGACCTGCTTCTGAATCTTTCTGACTTCATGTAGCATTACTTATGGTAGTCATGATTCTTAAAAAAGGATTTTTTTCTTGTTTTATAATCAAAACTAACAATACAGTATCAGTTTGAAATATAGCAAGTGACAGCTTTAAAAAGAAATCTTCATAAATACTGAAAATAGAATTTGCAGAAGGATAATACCTTACATAATCAAACTTCATTAGCTGCCAAGTATCCTAATCGTCTTTTGTTGCTTAAGCAAAACTTCCGTTAATTGAAAAGGCATTTGATGTTTTACCAAGTAAGATAATCAAATTAGGGACTCTAAACTTTAGCTATGATTAGAGGTGTGTGCTGGTTTTGTTTTTCGTTGTTTGAGGGTTTTTTGTTTTTGTTGGCAGATAAGAAGCAAATCATCTGAGGCATGTATTAACTTGCAGTTAATCGAATTAACCAACATTTGGTGAAATACAGAAATTAAAAAATGAGCTTATTTATCTAAGAAAATGTCTGGTTTTTTATTTTTGTCTAATCATAATTTTTTTTAAATTTGAAGCTGTTTTCCAACCCTGACTTGGATTAAAACCAAAATTCCTTTTATTTTTTCTAAAGGAATCATCTAGATATCTTAACATTTTTATTTTAACTTCCTCATTAAAACTTGAGCTAAGTTACAGTTTGTAAAATATTTGCATTATGGTATAGGCAGTTTTATATTCAGTCATTTCTTCAATAGGAAGTATATTCAGCTCAGGTTATGTGGTTTGTGGGTATGTATTTTGATACTTACTGAAAATTTTTTACTTTAAAATTCTGACTGATTTTACTGATTTTGTATCTGCATCTTCCTGTCTATGGCCCTGCTTATCTGTCTGTGACCCACAGTTTTGAAGAGTTATCTATGCCCTTAGTTTTACAACTTAAAAATGTAGGTTGAATGTAGAAGACCTTATCTATCTAATGAGCTTTACACTATGCAGATTGCCGTGCATATTTTTATAGTCCCCTAATTGAATATATCTGTTAATATTAGAATATGGCAAACATATCAATTAATATTACAATATGACAAAATATATGAAAAATAGTTTGGGTTTTTTTTTTTGTATTTTGGACCAATATTCTGATGTTAATATAGAAAATAAAAGTAAATAAGAAGCCCATAAAATAGTGTAGTTATCCTGATCTTTTTACCTAGTTAGGATGAGTTTTATGGTAGTAAACTCTCAAGCGAGTTAGTAGGGTTTTTTTTAATTCATTGAAGTACTTCATTATGTACTTAAAGTGAAACTCCTACTTTGCTACTTGCGTGACACCAGGACACTGACTTCTAGGCAGAAGCATATTAATATAAACTCAGTTGGATCCCTTTGTTCTTTTAATTCCATTTATGTTTGGTATATAATTTTTATCTCTAGTAGGACCCTTTCATTTTTCATAAATACAGTTTATAAGACTACAGTAACTAAACCTTATCTTACCATGGAATAGAAATCCTCTGATCCCCAATTGGATATGTACTGCAGAGCAGATACAATTTTGAGATACTAAGATTGCTGAATAATACTGTGAAAAATTAATTATTTTTCAAATGTTGAGCTTCTCACCATAATAACAGATCTTCCTACATGATAACTGTTTCAAAGACAGGGGACCAGAAATGGAAAGCACATACTGGTTTAGTGCCCATTTCTACCTCCACCCAACCCCAGGTGTTAATTCCAAGAGGTCTGAAAAAGAAAATTAAACTCCAGAAAATAGATTTGAAACTAGAAGAAGGAAGACATACTGTGAGGCCCTGGAAAGCCTTTTTATTTAGTATTTGCTGATACATAGCTTGTCTAGCATTACGTTTTTATATCCCATTACCCCCGAACGCTATTTGTCCATTTTTAAAAATTTAAGATATTTCTGTCACAAAACCTGTACACTGAATAGGTTGGGTTTTTTTAAATCAAAGCACCAATTTATATGTAATTCTTACTATTATCTGTAAGTGTTAAGTCCCAATCCAAATGTGGGTGCTAACTTTTCCCCTGAAATTAATGATGCAGTTACACTTCCTATTTAGTTTAGATGTATGTAGTAGACAGTGCTGTCTACTTCTTACAGAACTCAGCCAAGCAGCTAAGGTCAACTAAAAAATATGCTAATGTGAAGATCGTGCAAGGCTTTGTTGAATATTACATAAATTCTTGAGAACTAGTCTTGTTACAGTGGAATAGCTTTGACTCAAATAGGCTAAAGGAGTTAGGCATATGATGAGATTTGTTTCACTTAACTTTGGGTTTCTGTGATGCTTCCATCTGATTTGCTTACTTCTGTTTTCCTTTATAGCCAAGGGAGGGAAAGGCATTTCTTGTCCCATCCTTATTGGATGTACATAATTATAATAGTTGGCCATAAAGTTGTCTGCATCTCTCTGGCTATGAGGAATGAAACTTAAGTTGATTAGCTGAAATATAGATATTTATGTTGTAGACATCTAAAATAAAGGGAAGAAAATCCCATTATATATCTGAAGATTGCCTTTGGGTGATCTGGGCCAGAGCTGTTATGCCATGAAGGGCCTAATCCTACAGAACAGTTGTAATAGTCATGCAAAGTGTACTTCCGTCTGAACACTGACAAACTCACGTAAGTAAACTTATTAGATGTTTGAAACAAGCTATGTTTCAGATAGAGTAGCTAATAACTTAACTTAGTTCTCAGGTATTCTACTTCTTGAAATGTACATGTTGGAAGAGACTGATGATGAACTAGAGTGCAGGATACGTCTATCTGAGATTTTTGTAACATGCATGAAGCTGTGGTGTGTCTGGTACATATGCCTTTAAAGAGGAAATTCTGTTAAACTAACCGTGCTTGCAGGCAATGCATTTGGGAAGAAAAGGGATAAGGAGGAACATGAATGCAGTATGATTTTTGAGCATTTTCTGAGATTTTTGTTGCCATTCAGCACTGTATAGCAGTCATGTCACTGAAATATCAAACTATGTGGCAACAGCTCTATGTGGAAGCAAATGAAGGGATGAACTATTCCTGTGACTGGAGAGCCATTGCTTTTTCACACACCTGCAAATTAGAGACATTGAGAATGTCAAGATGGACTAGCTCAGTCGGTAATCAATCCATCAGGGAAAATGCAATTTGCCTGTAGCTGTGTTCAGCTAGATAACAGAAGGCTTAAAGTGCAAAGGACAGAGCTATTAATGTCAGGGCTTGTCTTCATAATCCTTTCTCCATGCAGTCAATTCTGTATCCAGTGGATGCTCTACGCAGGTATAGTACCCACCACATGCTTTATTCTGAATGAGAGCATATCTGATGTGATGTTGAAAATTCATCAGATAAGCTTCTCTTTCCAAGAAGTCTCCTTTGTTTATGCAATTCAACCATAAGTTTATTTATGTTGTAATATGGCTTCTTTATGGGTTAGGAAAAAAGCTATACTATTTTTCCCAGATATGGTAGACATGGCTAAAATTATTTATTAGAAAAAGTAGCTAACAGTATCATGCAACTAGAGCACAGGTTGAGACATATTTCAAACTGTGAATGGTTAAAGATGCTGCAAAATAGTGCTCTGGCTAAATGTAGGATTTTTCATTCCGTGTGACTGTTTATGCTACTGGTAACAAGTGAAATAATGGCTGGATAGAATAATCAATGGATCTGTGTTTTGTCTTATAGATAGGCAGGTAATTTAGAGATAAGTACTTGGAAAAAAAAATAGATCTCTCCCCTGAAGGACAGGAGTGAAAGAAAGTCTAAACTTGGTATATGCCAGAAGTGTGCCATACACCTTTGAAGTGTATATTGGCTTTTGCTGCATATGTCATCCCCTATTACAGATTAGATTTTAAGATGCATGTGTGCCAGACAGAGCTGGACAGTGACAAATGGTTCATGCACTTTCTCTCTTCCCTATCATACTTTCATAAAATGATAACACTAAGGAGAAAGGAGTTTTGAAGTATTCTCACAGAGCTAAAAAGTAGCAGGGCTTTGACTGCACTTATGTGCTTGGCAAATTGAAGATGACATGTAATCAGAAAACCTCAGGTGTGTTTGGGAACAGAAGCAACAAATATCGATTCCATGAGGAGAACCCTGTATTACTGTCGAGTAGAGAATTATTACTCTTAATACTGGTGAATCATCTCATTCATGAAAACAATATTGGAAAAGGAAAAATGCTTAATTACAGAAATCAGAATATATCATACCTCAGTGAGTAAATAAGTAATATTCCTGGAAATCTCATTGTTTCAAATCATGCACAAAATCCAGGCTTAAAAAAACCCGAACAACTAAACAAAACACAAAAAATCTGCCAACCAAACAAAAGAAAAAAAAATAAAACCAACAAGAAAAAAAACCCCAAACCCACACACACAATTTGATAGTTAAAAAAAGTGCAGTGAAAGCTTATCTGGGCTGATGCTGCTTTTACTTCATTATTCTCATGTACCTTCTGTTCTTTTCCTATTTCTTTCTTTATAGCTCAGTTAATCATTTTACATGCGTGAAAGCAAAATGTGAAGAAGAAGCAGCATCTGATTTTTGTGGCATATGTGGTATATCTGCTAAGTCTGGAAGACCATTTGATTATTACTTAATCTGTGTTTCCAAATGCGTAGTTTTAATACTCCTCTCTTCATGGAGCATTCTTGCTTACTGGCAATGATTTGCAAAATAGAATGATGTTACAGAAAATTAAGTACCACTTCCTTAATGCTTTTGGATATCACTTGTGTATGTGAATTAGTGTTTATACCATAAGTGCTCTTAAAATTTCAATTTACAGGCAAAGTAACATTTTGTTGCAGATTTACCTTTGGTTTTCTTTCTTCTTCTGGAGGATTGTTTAAAGTTTTCATTATCACTGAATGCACAGTTCCTTTGTCAATGCCTTCGTAGTGCTCCCTTAGTGTTTCATATCTTCATAGAGTGGAAAAGAGCTGTAGCCCTAGAAATTACTGATAAAATGGATTTTTGTCCGGAAGACTAATTACAGTATAAAATTAAAACTGTCTTTAAATTAGTTAAATATAGGAAAATGTAAATGGAAACTATGAAATGATAGAGGACAGTAATAAAATCATCCCTTTATTTTTCTTTCAAAACATTATTTTCATTTCATAGAACACATCAAGCTGTTTAAGTTACTTAGCTTTCATACTCTTGCCTCTCGTCAAACATGTGAGACAGACCTACACATAATGATTTAGATCATCAGCTTGCCCCATTGGGACCTCATTTATTGGTTTGGGTTTTTTGCTAAAAATACCTTTTAAGCTGTATTTATCTACCTATAGAGCTTATGCATAACCATCATTACTTTAAATCACAATGCCAGGAAGATTAACTAATGTTTGTTCAGTGCTTTCCATAAAATGTTAAAGTGCTTTTAAAAACTCGTTATATAGCTCACTGTGAGACATTATAACCACTAAGCACGTTCAGAGTGGCATAATTTCTTCAGTCTGCTGTGTTGTGCTGTCAAGCATAGAAAAAGCTGCTTCTGTTCTTTTCACATTCTTTTTTTTGATTAGCAATGAGTTTAATTTGATCCTGCTTGTACTTGAATTGAGCTCTGGATTTTCAAGGGGCCACATAGCTTAGCTTAGATTGTTAATTGGGGAAGGATGGCTGTAGTGGATTTAGAGTTAGGTTTACAGTTAGAACAGGATTTAGGTTTAGGATGGCAAAATGTTTGAAAGGCTGTACTTTGGAGTGTTTACCATGACCAGCCAGACTACACTTGTTCTGCTAGCTTCCTGTTAAGCAGGTTGATTTGGTGTTAGGGCAAGTTTGCTGGCTATGTTCCTCAATTGAAACTATGGCAGGCTGCAGTTGTGGTGGCGTGATTTTGAGTGCATATGCCTATGAGCTGTAGTGAGTGCTGCCACATCCAAAAGGAGCTGCTGTCCCTAGTTTGGCTCCAAAACAAGCAGTTTTCATCTTGCTGGGTTTTAACTCATGTACAAGTCATTAATAGAGGAGGTTTATGCCTAGGGTGAAAGGGATGGGCTACCTGGTGGTTGTTTTGTAGCTAAAGTTGAAATTACAGTTTGCATGGCTGAGGTGTGTGTGTGGTGAAATCCAGTTCTGTAGTTTATCATAAACTTAGTCTAGATTTTGAGTAACAGTACTCTACCTGCCTGATTAAGTCTTGATCTAGTAGGCCAGCAAACTACTGCTATGCCCAAAGGAGGAAGTATGTTTCAGGACTGGTGTCATTAGCAACTCCTGTTCATTGTTAGATTGACAGGATTTCTAGTATAAGTTCAATTTAGGGATATAAAATATGGTGAGCTAAAGCTGAACATGTTTACAGAAGATATCACAGAACTAGACTTGGGGTTGTCTTCTTGAGGGCTTTGGAGTCAGGGTTGTCGGTTTTAGATAGGTACTGATGGTGTAGCTTTCTCAATCTACAACTAATTCACTGGAGGTAATATATTGGTGGGCTTAGGTAAGTGAAGGAATGAGAAGTGACCTTGGGACTCAACGGGAGTTTGGAGATACAGGAATAGCATGCTAGGCTAGGTTTGTGGAGAAGGAGAAAGTAGGCAGCAGCTGAATATGTTTAGATTTGAGTGTTATTGACATGAGTTGCTGAGTTGGTGTTAAGGTAAAGAGCAAGGCTTAGATGCTTGGATTTGTACAGCAGAAAATGCTTTCCTAAAGTTGGTGGTGAAGTATGTTTGCTCAGGATATGATTTATATGGCTTGATTAGATTTAGGATTAAGACACTGTTGGTTGCAGTCTTGAACTTAGATGAAATACAGGCAACTGGATACCTTTGCTGGGCTGAACCACAATTGTGAATGCACATACACACACACAGTCACAGAATAATTTATGGCAGCACAATCTGTATGCATGTCTTCTAGAATTATTTCTTTTCTGCTGGAGTATACATTTGAAATGCATGTAGCACTAACATTACAGAATTAAAACTAATTTTAGGAAATAACGTTGTTGAATCCACTCCTAATATATATATATATATATATCCTAATATATAAAAATGAGTTATTTTCACTTGATTCCAATAGCAATTCACATAGGGAGACATAAATTGAGTAAAATGCATAGAGCAAGAAAATAGGGAAAACAAGCAAAAAAATACATGTGTTATTGTTTGTTTGGTTTCTTTTTGTGAACGATGGCATCCTAGGTTTCATGATTACAGTGCAGCCTTTGAAGGTTTAGCTTGCGTGTTTTGAATTTCCTGGTATCTGTCAATCCCTGAACTGAGTTGGCAAAACACAATTAAGCCTCTATGTATATTGTTTTGAAACAATATTGTTTTGCCTGTATTTCATTCCTATAATTAATTCTTTCATTAGAAGTTACTCCTAGTCTCTCCAAGTTCTCAGAGAACTAAGCTTCTAGCTGGGGTTGCTGTTTTAAAGAGCCCTGTTTTGTGTAGCCTTATCATTTAATCAAAGTGGGTTTTTTGTAGCAGCTAGGCTTAGCTACGACATTTAATATAGAATACTATAGGGAATTGTGTATGACAAATACAAGAGAGAGTGTGGTAATAGAGAGATAAAAATCTGAGTAGTAGTTCTGCCTATAGGAATAAATTATAAACAGAGCTTAGTTTAGGTTAATTTCTTCAGTCCCTCATTTTGAGTTCTTGATACGCATTTTCATTATGTGAACTGTAATTCAGTCCTGTTGACTGACTTAAACAGAGTGAATTCATTGAATGAATCATAGAATTACAGAATGGATAAGGTTGGAAATGACCTCTGGAGATTATCTAGTACGACCCCACTGAGATCAGGCTTAACTAGGACAGGTTGCCTGGGGCTGTATCTAGCCACATTTTGAATTTTTCTGGGGATGGAGACTAGACAGCCTTTCTAGGTAGCCTGTTCCAGTATTGATCATCTTTATCACAGAAAAAAAAAAAAAAGTTGTGTTTAAATGGAATTTCCTGTATTTCAGTTTTGCCTAATGTGTCCTGTTACTGGATACCATTGAAAGAGTCTGGCTCTGTCTTCCTTACCCCTTCTCCCACCAGGTATTTATAGACATTGATGAGATTCCTCCTGAGACTTCCTTTCTCCAGGTGGAACACTTCCAGCTCTCTCAGCCTCTCCCTGCATGTTCTCATCCCTTCATCATTCTTTGTGACTCTTTGCTGGTCCCACTCCAGTATATCCAGGTCTCCTGCTGAGGAGACCAGAACTGGACCAAGCACTACAGGTGTGTCTCACCAGTGCTGAGCAGATGTGAGGGATTACTTCCCTCGACTTGCTGGCAATACTTCCCATCATGCAGCCCAGGACACAACTCTCACACGGCAAAATTCAGCCACATAGATCAGGTACATGATAGCGGTTTTAATCACAAGAGCTTGTTTTTATTTTGTAAGTTTTGGCAAATGTCAATTATTCAGGCTGATATTTTTTCTATAGATACCTGCCTGAGGCCATTTTTTGTATTTGCTTTTTTTTTTTTTTTTAATTTTAGTTTCTGTGAGTGCATGTGTCCAAGTTTAAAGATGAAAGTGTAAGTAAGTGTTCACAGCTTTCATAGAAGCCAAAACAGAACTTTGTTTTGAATTCATGCAGTTCTGTGTAATGACAGGCATTGTAAAATCATGTCTTAGTCAGCCAAAACTGGTATCAGTGGTGAATTTGAGTATTTAAAAGATTCTTTTGTGAAAGGACTAAAGTATTACCTTTCTCTGTAAAAGCACTTATGAAGTTAAAGTAATATTTGTGGTATGTGTGGAATTATACCAATGGTTGTCATTTAAAATAAAAAAAATTAATTCTTAATTCAGAGCAGAGGCTGAATGCTCCACATTTCATGCCCATGCTATAACAAGGACAGAAAAATTACTGAATAGTATTTCTTCTAATTGAACATTATCCACCCTCTATTGTAACAGAAACTGGTATCCTTGAAAAAAAAAAAGAAAAAAAGCCATCCCATAACCAAACAGTAAGTGATCACATAATTAAAGATGTAGGCATAAGAGAGTTAAATTAGGCTTGCAGTGTCATTGTATTGATTTAGACTTGCCATTCCTAATAAAATGCAGGTAGCTAGCAGTACATTAAGAAATGGATGTAAAATAAATGACAGAATTAATGTGCAATATTAAAGAACACTGTCTGAATCACAGACCTTAATTACCTCACTGTTTTACAGTTCTTCTAATGAATCCTTTGACCAAGCTTTGGAATAACCCCCGCTAGTTCATTCTACACGGTGGTTGCTCAAGAATCACGCAGCTCCACTTAGCTTAGATGAAGGTATACTTTGATTAGTGTCTGAGTTTAATGAATTAGCAGTTTATACCTATATTTTTTTGTCTGTAACATAGGAGCTAATTCCAGTTTGTGTTTCTGTTAAGGTACAGTTTTCCTTGGTACAGTTTTCTTGGATTCTTAAGATTAACTAATGATCATATGATAGACGGCTCCTTCTAAACTATGCCTGTCTGTTTCTTGAAGTGTAGACACCACTGTAGAAAGAAGCAGAAGTTAACTTTCAGGGAAGACTTTCCTTATGCATGATTTAAGGCCCATGAAAGGAAAAGGGTTTCTACTCCCATAGTGGTTTTAGAGGAGTCATGCAAATTAAGCTGCCTGCAGAATTCTCTTTATGTCATACAATTTTGTTATTTGGTATACAGCATTACTAGTCACCTTTAAAGTGTAATTTTTGAAATTATTGAAGACTTGGTAATACTTTGCTCAAAATTCATCTGTTTTCCATACATAGTGTGCTAAATAGGCCAAACTGTAAAAGGTGCTTTATGATGAGGAGCGTGGAATGTTGCCCAATACTTACCAGAATTGTGCTAGTATTCTGTAGCACAGCTAAGCAAGTTGTGTTATAAAGAACCAGATGGCGTGGCGGGATGTTTGGAACTAGATGATCTTAAGGTCCTTTTGAACCCTAACCATTCTCTGATTCTATAATGTCAAGTATATGTTATATTTACTTCAAATAATAATTATTGGTGATTTGTACTTTGGTATTGTTTTTAAAGTTTTCAGTCTGTTTAAAAATACAGTAAATCATGGAATAGCTTTATATTTTACACTTTATAGATCATCT
This sequence comes from Loriculus beryllinus, assembly GCA_039877255.1. Lineage (NCBI taxonomy): Eukaryota > Metazoa > Chordata > Aves > Psittaciformes > Psittacidae > Loriculus > Loriculus beryllinus. The sequence goes on along the minus strand of JBCJKH010009627.1, from coordinate 18,561 downwards.
GTATGGGATTCTTTGTGTGCATGTTTAATCTGCTTTAAGATATTGTTGACAAAATAAAAGTTTCCATAAAATAACATAGAAAAGAGAAGACTGAGGGGGAAGAGGAGTTGTAATAGTCTTCCAGACTGTTAAAAGTTGTTGTACAAGGAGTAGTCCTTGTCACTTCTGGAGTGAGCAAGAAGAAACGTACTTGGTGATTAAGGTTAGATACAAACTTCTTTTACTGAATGTCTTCAAGTACGTTCATGATGAGCATCTTCTGAGGGTGCTCAGAGTATACTTGAGCCTATCTCAGAGTGAGGTTTGGGACTAAAACACTTGGAGACCCTTTCAGCCGTAAATCTCCACTCCTATTTATATATTATACTGACATTGATAATTATCAAAATTTAAATCAATTGCAGAGAAGGGGGAAGGAGGCAAAACTCCACTGCAGATGTCCTCTGTCCTCTTGACTACTGGAAGAAACTGAAGTACTATTCAAATGAAATATGTGGATGGTAATTTTGGGGGAAATGGTATAATGAAGATTTAATATAAGTCAGGAAGGAGGTTTTACAGAAAATTTACAAAATTTGACTCATTTTAGAAACTTACTAATATATCCCACAATCAGGATTTCAAAGTGAGGAAGGCTAAAACTCTTCTTCAGGCAGTTATAAAAAATCAGGATGTAGATTAGATGTGACCTGGTAGGGATTTTAAGCAGATCAGTTTTGTGCAGGAATGAGTGGTTTGCATCAGAGGAAGCCTCTTGGGGGTTTCATGTTTGGCGTCCTGTGAATTCTGTATTTCTCAGGCAGATTACTTTTGATGTCCCCACTTATATTCAGTATTCACTGTAACACCTGTGTATAATATATTTTATCTATAAAGATGGAGAAAACAGTAATTTAAAAGAGCTCTTGGGAACTGGAAGAAAAATGTACCTGAAGACTTGGACTGCACCATTGATCGAGACCTTATAAGAGTTGTGCTCAGTTACAGTGGTGTCATATGTATATGTAAGGATCTGAATTATAAGTAGCTTCCACCTGTGTTCACCTGAATAGCATGTCAAATAATATGTACCATTCTGGGTTATTTTATGCTAGTGGCAAAATTAATAATAATCAAGAGCCTTTTTTGCTTATTTTTAAATGCTTCTATTTACCATAAGAGCTGTTCTCCAGAATGGATTTTAGCATCCATTTCAGTTTCAGAACATCTTAAATTCCTTGCAAACAATTTAAAATGCATTTGGAAATTAAATTATATTACTGATTCATAGATTCTGAGGTCAGAAGGAGTCATTTAGTCTAAATTTCTTCCTATACAGGTGATAATTTTTTCTAGAAGCTGAATTTAAGAATGTGTTAGTTATGCATCTAGTCTGAAAACTGTTACTGATTCTGTTATTGTTTACCATTATTATTCTCTTCATTCTTAAGTAATAACTTCAGAGTTTTGGCTTTCTCAGTCTGAGTTTTATTGCCCAATAAGTACATAAATTATGAATGGAGCATAAGCAATTGTCTACACAATTTTATGTTGATTCAATGTGAATCAGTAGCATTAACTAAATATTGATTTGTTTTGTTACTTGTTAGAATATTTATTTGAGGAAGAAATCCAACTGGTGGGAACAAAATTTTTACTAGAATTCATTTGAAACAAGCATTAGAAATGCTTAGAATACGCCAGCATTTTTAGTATCAGTTAAAATAGTTGGGAATGAAACAGTCCTGTCTGTGTTGTGGTCTAATTGCATTCTGTGTGATGCTAGTCTAGTTAATTAAAAAGCTAAAGACCAGATCCAGAGCTTGTTGAAATCTCTAGAGGACTCAATTTTCCAGTCAAACTGGATTAAGCATTTAGATTTATAATATGATAGTATTATACAGTTGCTGAGTTCAGATACTTTTAAAAGAATAATGATTTAGAACAAGAACTGAGAATTTGTTTATGTAAATATAATTGAGTTCCCTTTTATCTGGGGATTTATAATTTTTTTCTTCTACTTCACATAACCCTTACCTTTATCAGTACTTTCTATTATGCCTCTATGTAAGACATGATTTTGTAATTTTTTGTTTCATATGAAACAAACTCTAATGTAATGCTACCTGCACTTGATCAGTGATATCTGCCTTAGTTGTCTTTCCTACCTTGTGCTATGAAACAGGATTCTCTATATATGTTTCCATATTCACAATGTGTAGCACATTTAGCAAACCTGTACAGTATTTGCATTTTAAAACTTCTTACCAGCTACTTCTGCAATGATTCCTGTAAGAAAGCAACAGTTACAGTAATATTCAGTAGCAAATGCAGATGTCTGATTTAAATAGATAAGAACAAACCTTAATAGTCTCAGATGTCTGTACTATTATGTGATTGTTTTCATGTCATCCATATTTTCTTTGTCTTCTTCCTCTTGTTAGAATAGTTTTAAATTGTAGCGTAATATATTCAAAGAAAAAATTGAATCGAGATTTTTGAGGCATTATCAGGATACAAAAAATTAGGTGTTTGAGATTGCTCCAGTAATTCAGTCTTACTCCTTTTTAGTGCTGGAATGGGGAAGAAATGTTATGTTTGTAATGCAAACCCCCCAAAAATACAGCCAAAATAAGCCGTACTAAAGATAGCAGAGATGAAAAATATATAGTGGTGTTGCCATGGCAAAGCTTTTCTTCTTTCTGGTGACAAGGAAGGCAGCTGTGAGGGCTCTTGCTTTTGCATGTGACCCCAGTACCCCATCAGTCTCAGGTCCTGTGTGACAGCACCCCAGACAGCCTGCCACTAAGCCTGCAAGCAACAGTTCTCTCATTACAGCCAAAGGAGCATTTGCTGAGTTGGCACCTTGGTACATCTTTTGTCATCCTGCGGTGCTTCTTGATTGATTCTCCTGCCTGAAAAATGAGAGCAGAGGAACCAAAGCAGGGCATTTTAAATATCCTTGACGACAACCTTAAAGACACTTTACTGTCACTGGTGCATGTGTGAGAAATTCTGTTAAAATAGCAGAACATACAGCATGGCTTTTAACTATATGTACATCACCACCCAGAAAATCTCAGATTTTCATTTGTGCTGTCGTCTCATTTTCATTTGTTGCTGTCTGTAAAGAAGTGTTCCTCATGCCCACTTACTCTTTTAATAAGCAGTGCAGTATTAGGAAAGAAGATGACTTTTTGGTTCTTCTTAGTCAGCGTCAGTGTACAGATCTGAATTCATTGTGAGCAACTGAGGGTGGTTTATGTGTGCAGAAGTAATGGCTCTCAATGAATTTATGCACACGCAGGAACTGGTCTAACACAAATACGGCAAAGGTTATTGTAATCTGTGCCCAAGTCACTGATTCTTTATTGCATTTGACTTGGCGGGAGACAAGATTTCTAGAATTTCACAAAGTTGGGCATGTGTAGCTATTTATCCATAATGTCTTACATTTGAAAGATATCAGTGTTCCAAATTCCAAAGAAACTTTAAAAAATAAAATAATTCTAAAGTTAAGGGTTTTAAAAGACCAACTTATTTCCAAGGAACTTGTTTCCTTCAGTAGGAAGTTTAAAGCGAGTCAGGATGTGCAGTCAAATGCATCCTGTGAAACAGCAAGATTCTCAGGAATTTTTAGCTATTAATGTAGTTATAAAACTCAGTTGACAGTGCAGTCTGTGTTTTTTAAATAATTACATTGAAATTGAGGCATATTGATTTAATTGCCATTGTGGCATATTAAGGGTCTGCAGGAGCAGCAGTGAATGATTATCTTTGTCAGATTGTACTCATTTCTGTGATCGGTAAATTAAAAACTCATTTATTTATTTATTTATTGTTTTTTCCAGAAGCCTCAGTAGTTAAGTGTAAATCATTGCATCTGAAAAATAAACTCAAATATAGGCATCCAGTTGCAGTTGACTTATTTCTAAAAAGACTTTCAGGGCTTCGTTGCTGTAGGGAAATACTAGCTATTAATGTGAAAGCTAGTAAGTGCATGTCTGTCTAAGGTTATTAAATGAAACATAGATGGGTTTTATTAGTTGCTAGTTGTACCCAGGAACACAAACTTTGAAATGTGGTACTTAAAATAAATTGTCATCTTACAAATACTACTTGAGAAATAATTGTGGTCTCTGAAATGGTTAACCATAATAATAAATTTTGCTTTTTTACTTCTTCATGGTATTTTAGAATTAATTAACTATGTAAAAGTAAACTATGGTTTTGTGATTTAATCAAATATCTGTTAATGCCAAGATCTTTCTGGGTAGAAGAAAGGTCTGCTTCCTTTGATACTCATTTTTAGCAAACCAGGAAATATGTTTGTATTTTACATAATGTTTTTTGCACAGGAAACTGTGGTTTTGTAATATTCAGTATGAATGCAGGGGACAGGCCTGTGCTCCAGTTAATTCGTAAGTGTAGTAGCATAAAGAAAATTCCCTAGCAGACAGACCCCACAGCCTGCTGGACAAATACATTATCTTGTTGAAATAGATCTTCCAAACAGTGATCTTGGTCTTAACGTACGCATATGTTTGGTGTTTTAATTTGGGTCTTGACATGCATTAATTGTGAGAAATAACACAAGGATGTTAGGGAAAGAACTTGAGAGCTTCTTTTAGTAAAGTGTTAGGCTGTTGCAGATGATGTTTCATATTCCCACTTCTTCAGTTCTGTCCCCAGTATCATATGGAATAGAAATGCCTTTTCTTCACTTCAGAATTGGAGAAGAAACCGCTCTTGACTATTTGGTTGCAATTTTCTTGCATAACTCCTTTTCATTTTCCTACCAATATTTAGTAGGGTATCTTTGGCTTTATCTGTGGTTTTACTTATGTTCCTAACACACTTTAAATTTCTTAATTTTTGTTTTGGTTTGTATGTTGTGGGTTTTTTTGGTTTTGTTTTTTTTTTTTACTTTACGATTTATTGATATTCTGTGATCTTTTTAGCTTCTCTTATCAGTTACTTGCATTATAAATGTTCACCCTGCCTTCAGTGCCATTAATTGCCTTCTTTTCTGTTCCTTATGTATAGATTATTTAATATTTTATCAGTGCTTTCACTTTTTGTTTTAATGCGCTCACTTTTGCATCAGCATATGTTCTCATTTGCAATGTTGATACGTGGAAAATTCAGCTGACGTACTGACAGCTTACAAGGAAGAATAGTGACTTCTATAGTTTTATCATCTTTAAGGTAAAATTATGTATCTTTCTGAAAAATAATGAAATTAATTTTCTGGGAAAATGTGATTTCTTTCCCCTTCAATTTCAGATCAAGCAGTGTGGTCTTTATGATCCCTTATAGATTTAAGATTGAAGGCTATGTAAAATCATTGTAATACATGATTTAATACTTTCAGATACATGATCACTAAACATTTGGAATTACTACTCTGGCTTTGTGTATGTTTGTTTGCTGTAAGAAATTTTAAGTCAAACTATTTGTTCCGAAAATGAGAGCTTTTTTATTTAGTTTGTTTCTACATGCTCTTCCTTTCAAGAGCAGTGGTTCTCTAGAAATGTAAGTGAATGGATATGAATTTGGGATTAGGAAAGGTAAAGTGACTGTGTCATAAGATGTGAGAGCAGCATTTCAACTTTCAAAGAATAATGTTTGAGAGTTGATTTCTAAGTAATCAGAGCAGCAGCAAAGGAGAGCTTTATTTGTTTGGTTTCATGGAGTGTTTAGAATTTCAGCTTCCTGTAGCCTGATATACATACACAAAATAAATTGTCACAAACTTAAGTAAATGCTACACATAATATATAAACAGGGGCTGTCTAGTTGTACGAAGTAACTGATTTCTTAACGTCTTACCGTTTTTTCTGGGTCTTAATTTGTATGCCTGCTTGCAGCTAATATTTGAGACTGAGCAGTGGATGTGATTTCCTAGTTAAGGTGCACATCTCAAAGTGGGCTAGTGAGTCATTCACTGTCCATTTAGCTGTTTGCTCTAAGCTTGTTTTTGCTGTCCTTTTTTGCTGTCCTTTTGTCCTTTCTGCAACTCTATCAGCTCTTCATTTTTAAGAATTGTTCCCTATTATTTCACTCTGCAGTTTGCTCTAAGGCTGTCAATTTTCCCAGTTTCAGAACTTCTTTGTTTCGGTTGACTACAGTTAGAAACTAAACTGCTCTCATCTTGTTTTTAGTAAATATTCATACTTTTGTCTTCTATGTTTCTTGTTTTTTAAAAACAATAGACATTCTTTGGAGTTTTAAGACCGTTAGATCACATAATTGAAAAAATAACACAGTCCTTCCATTTATATCTAGTTCCCAGTGTGAAATCTTTCAGTAAGCTCCTGGTATAGTGCTGGGAAAGAGATGACTATTTCAGAATAGGCTTGTCAGGAGCAGATACAAGTGAGAGACAGCTATTCTAATAATTAGAAGAAGTTACAGAAATGGGTGTTTCTTAAATTTTGTTTTTCTGTGCAATTTGCCTGTAGTATTGCAGTTTACAAACCCTAAGTGATTTTTTTAATTGAAGCACCTCAGTCTTTCATTTCAGGTTGGAAATCGTAAGATTTGCATATGTCCTTTTAAATTAAGTCAGTACATAAGAGGGCTTCTAATGTCCCATTTTTTTACGGAGAATTACTTTCTTAGGAAGAAATAGATTTATACACCCTAATCAGTGATTTAGACTAACAGATTGCACTGTTCTTTGCATTTTACTAAGTTCTCTACCATACTACTTGAAATACCACTTATATAATATTCACATTTCATTAACAAGCACAGCAAAACCAGTCTGGGACTTAACAGGGAATGTAATTCATAGGAAACACTTACTTGTGTCACTTTCCACAACACGTGGACAACATAGAAGGATTACCAGCACAGGATGATTCTAGTCAGATACATTACACTTTTCCTGGCTCGCTATCTCATGGTTTCACATCAAAACTATTCTTAAGTATTATGTAATGTTAATTTTATTACACATCATTCATATTTGTATTGCATTTACTCCTTTTTCCTTTTATTTACTTACACACCCAAGTAACATCTGGAGTTTGTTCTTATCATCAAATTTATGTCAATATTTTAAGCATCTGTGTCAATATACTCTAATGGTGTTACTATCATGCTGCAATTCAGAACTCAGTTGTCCCTTTAGTGAATACTGCAGCTACTGGAGTAATCACTGTACTTGAATTAGTTAACTTTTTTAAAAACAAAGATGAAATAAATACTTTTAGACTTCACAAACCTAAAGAAAAGATGTACCTACGTTCCTGCAAAATTATTCCCACCAGTCAGTGACTGTCTTCTCCAAGGCTTTTAATATAAATGCAAGGGAAGCATTACAAAAGAGCAAGTCCTTGACTGCTGTTCAAAACTGCTTACAAACATGAATATTATAAACTAGCAGAATAGCAATTACAGTCTGTTTAGAATATTAATGTACTACTTCGTATGAAGTAAGCCTTTGTTATGAGTTCATTTTATAGGTGTTCCACTGTGTATTGTTTTCAGTATGAAATATGACAGTGGTATTAATAAAGTCTCATTGCACATATTTCTATCTCTTATTAATATGCAATTAAGCACAGTTTTAAATCCTAAGATAAATCATGCTGCACACTGCAAGAGGACCAAATTAAAAAATCACTCTAAGTATTTTGTCATTATTCTTTTTCATCAGTTAGTGTAGCAAGGTGGTGCTAGCTATTGTAAATCTAAGTTTTGAAGATGGGTTATTTTAATTTTTACTGTAATGAATTATTAAATTTTTAACCTTTAAGAGTGAGTTTTTTAAATTTGGTGTCATTTACCAAGTACAGAAGACAGGTTCTTATCTATTATTACCTTGAAGAGCAACTGCTCTAAAGCATTATTAGGATTATGAGGTAAACTGGTAAAGATACAGATGATAAGTTGTAGCAGACTTGGTCATGTGGTAATGTCTTCTCAGAAAATGTGTAACAGACTAGAAAGGGTTTGGATAAAACCAACAGACTTGCAAGGTTTGTAGCGTCATCTGTTCTGAGAGAATGAGAGCTTGTGATTTAAAGAGGAAACAGCGTATAAACCAGTGTGTGATATAAAAAAGATAAACTGAGTTTTTTCCTGTTACTTTTCATTATGCAAGAACTAGATAGCATTGCAATTTGAAGGTTAAAAAAAAAGGCCTTTGCATCTAATAGACACCTTTGTTCAAAGGTAATATCTAGACTATTTTCTTTTCTAATTTCCAGATCCTGCACAAGAACTTTCTTGCTACTTTTCTGTGTGGATGATATTCCATGAAAATTCTTGTCATGAGTTTATTCTCTGTAATGGTTTTTCCTTTCTGCTTTACCTTTTCTCTTTGGACTGTTGATATCACTGAAGTTGTGTTTCTCACTAACGCAGTACATAAAATACTTTGTGCTTCCCTGATGATCCACATCTAATGGATTCTAAAGGGTGAGTAAGAGTAGATTCAGGAAGTACCGTGATTCTAACCTTTATTTTCTTGGAAAATGTCATTAAAAGAAGCTGCAATTTATATAAGTAGTCCTAAATGTGCTAAAGAATTCAAAAACTTTGATGTTTCCTTGAAAAGCCCCATTCAATGTTTCTGAATGTTTCAAAGCTGTATCAATTTTTCAGAAGGAGAATGGGGCACCTGGTGGCAAGGATGGGAAGACCAGATATGAGTGGAATTATTATTTCCTTGTCACTGTAGTCTCTCTCCTTCAAATAGTCCTTGTTAGTAACAGTGCATGTGGATTACTTCCATAAAATATTTTAAGTGTTACCCACCTGATCTGTTCAGTTGTTTTTCTGGTACAAATGTAGTAAGAAAGAGTACTGGTTTAGGAAGAATATTCTGCTGACTATCTACTCTTAAGTGTTATTACAGCCTTGCTAATAGTCACATGTATTTCTTCTATTTTGCTGTTATGCACTTTTGTTTGGCAATAAGGCTGTGTCTTAAGTCAGGAAGTATGAATTTGGTATTCAGATAGCGCTGTGAGATGAAAGGTGTTTGTCCCAGGCAATGATGTTTTCCAGCTGATGCATGAAGAAGGCAGAAAGCTGAGTTTTCAGTTTCTTCTACCTTTTTCCAGCATTAAGAAGAAATTCACAGACCTTTGTACCATTACTGCTCTTAGTAATTTTGAGTGGTTTCTAGAAAGCTAGATGTCATCTGCATGAAAGTCATAAGAGGGAGTATTTCACATTTCAGCATGCTCTGTATGCTGGGATGAGCCTGCAGGTTTCTTCCCATTTTGATCCCTGAAGCATTCCAGCCAGTTATTCACTGTAGTGATCGTATGATCCCTGTACATCCTTTTGAAGAATGCGTCCTTTGTTGGCTAGAATATTTCTGTTAACAAGGCCATTTTATATCTGGCAAAGTTGTTATAATACATCTCCACTTATAAGCTATCTAATGAATAGATAGATTAAATAAAATAAATAACAACATAGGTTGGGTGACTTGTCATTTGGTTTGGGTGGTGGGGATTTGTTGTTACTTCTGTGGCCGCATTAGAACTAGTTGATGAATGTAAATGTTAAGTGTAGAGATAAGACTTAGGAGCATGACAGTGGAGTTGGGAAGAAATTACACTTATTTGCGTCATCAGCTTCTCCAGCTAATTATCAAGCTGTCTATACAAATGCAAAGTTATGCATCAACTGCCCTTCTTCACCAGTGTTTTTGTACTGACTTCAAGGAGAATTTTCCACCCAAGGGTTATTAATTCATCACGAGATTGTTAGACCCAGCAGTGGTTGTGCTGATACTTCCTGTTGTCATGGTTTAACCCCAGCCAGCAACTAAGTACCACGCAGCCACTCACTCAATCCTTCTCCTCCCCCTGGTGGGATGGGGAGGAAAATCGAAAGAATGTAAATCTGTGTGTTGAGATAAGAATAGTTTAATAAATAAAAGTAAAATATAGTAATAATAGAAATAATAATACCAATAATAGCAGGGGAACAAAGAAAAAGCAATAGAACTCAGAAAACACAAGCTCAGCATCTACTGACTGATACCCAGCCTGACCAGAGCAGCAATTTGGGCCTTTCAGGTAACTCTCCCCAGTTTATATACTGCGTATACTGTGCTGTGGTACAGAGTACCCCTTTGGCTAGTTTGAGTCAGGTGCCCTTTCTGTGCTTCCTCCCAGGTTCTTGTGCCTTTCCTCACTGGCAAAGCATGAGACTGAAAAGTGCTTGAACAGAGTAAATGCTACTTAGCAACAGCTAAAACATGGGTGTGTTACAGTGGTGTTCTCAAACCAAAGCCAAAACACAGCACTGCACTAGCTGCTAGGAAGAAAAATAACTCTATCTCAACTGAAACCAGGACACCTGTCAAGCAAGATGTACAATTTTCATGAGGAAAACCTGCTAGTTTGAGTCTCTATGCTTACCTAGAGAAATGTCTTTCTCTATGATCATCTACCTATCAGTAACTTCGTTCTTTCTAATGACAGAGTGGGTGAGATCTTTCTTTTTACTGAATATCTTAGAACCATAGTAAGATCCCTTGGCTTAATGACAACCACTTTTCAGAAGAATCCCATTGTGTGGCTCATACTTAGAGAAGCCATGCTTTTGGGCCATTCCACAGGTACAGCCTGAGTTGGATACACTGAAATAATGGCATTAGTGTCATGCAGATGAGGGCCTAGTTTGAGAAAGTTTGATGAGATACCTACCCTCATACTGTAGATATACCAAAGAGGCCTGATACATTCCTCCTGCTATTTACCACTTTTTTTTGTTGTTTTGGTTTTGACTATAACCCCTGCTTTAAGTGCATTTACTCTGTACATTTACTCTGTGTTGCAGTATAAATATGTATACAGCCAGAAGCTGTTCCGTGTAGTTTTCCTTACTTTCTTTCATCTTGAACCATTGTTAACTCTGTCCCTTTTCAAGGATGGTGCTCATAAAGATCTTTCAAAACAGATTTTCTTCTGATCCTGAAAACAAGAGCAGCTTCCTGTGAAAGGAAAGAAAGCTCTGCAGCTCATAGGTTCTTACTGCCTTTTTTTTTTTTTTTTTTCAAAAAGGAGTGGGATTAAAATCAATCTAGAACCCAGGTGCTAAGTTCCTTCATCTGTACACAAGTACTTGAGTTCCCTCTGATACAAATCTCAGACATTCAGGAGTTGGGAAAGGGGAAAAACAAATAACAAACTGATTTCCTGCATGTTGCTAAATCCCTGTGTCACCTGGGCAAAAGGGTTTGGAACAAATCATGTGGCATATTTTATTTTGGAAAGAGATTATAGCTATCAGTAAAGTTTCATGGGAAGATGGGACAGCATACAGAGTGGTAATGGCCCAAGGCTGACCTTCTACAGTTCTGAATGCTAGAGTGAGATCTCACAGAGGAAACAGTAGGTGGAAAAAGCCTTTAGGATTGAGGAAGTCAAAGTCTGTCAGTTCTTATTGGCCAGAGGACTGAGAACGGAAAAGAACATTAAAGGAACCATAGTTCTACATGGTGATAATCCCATTGCCAGTAGGGAGTATAACATACACAGTATTACGGAAGAGAGATGAATATGTGACAAAACCGGATGACATGTTCTCAAGAGTTTGTAGACTAGAAAGCTTAAAAACTTTTCTGAAGCAATGGCTGTATGCCAGTATAGCATAGGTGAACCTGAATTTGATCTGCATAAGTTAAGTTCAGTAGCAGAAACACTAATAGCATGAAGTCATTATTGGCTAATTTGCTGTCACCAGGAAAACTTGCAAGGAATGTATTACATGGCTACCTTAAAGCCATTAAAATGCAGCAGTAGTCTATTTCTTATTTGTTCACAGTTTGCAAATTGCTGTATTATCCCAGAAGTTATCCCCTCTACTATAGCATATGTATTCTTTACAAGAGCATGGATAGCAATCGAATGTAAAAAGCTCA
>JBCJKH010009621.1:15256-30782 GCA_039877255.1 Loriculus beryllinus | reverse complement strand
GGAAGTCCTCTGATGAAGAGTCGCATGAAGGTCACAGCCATGACCACTGCTAGGCAGGGGAGAGGTGGAGGCATGTTGACCAGCTGAGGATGGCATAGGCTGGAGCCCAGTGTGCTGGCTTCAGCCAGCAATGTTTACCTGAGCACAGCTTTCCCATAGGATAGGGAAGAAGCAGAGACAATACAGCTGCGGTCACACTACCTACTAATGTTGTGTCTGAGGAGGCTCTTGCTTGTTCATTGCCCCTTACCATTGTTGTCCTGACATCAAAATCCAAAACAGGGATACAGAAAGGCCAAATAGCTGCTATTAAGCCTTGTTTTAAATTGTTTTACAGCTTGATCCAGGTAAAGCCTTACCTTCTCCTAATGATCTCAAAAGAAAGATTCTCATAAAGAATAAAAGGCTGAAACCTGAAGTAGAGAAAAGTAAGTAAAGCTCATCAAGTATTAAATTAAACAGAAGTCCAGATAGGTACAAATAGAATGTGATACTAAAGTTTTCAAATTGTTTGAACTTATTGTTGGAAGAATATGAGTTATATGTAAATGACACTGTTTGCCCTTGTATTTCATCTGACAGCCAGAGTCTAGGCCTTGATACCAGCATCTAGCATAGGAATAGACATCGAAATGTAATCCTGGGACTTTATCAGATTGCTGGTTGAGCTAAAATATGATGCAGATAGAATCTCTTGTAAATTCTGCTACACTGATATGTTTGCATTGCTGTGTTTTTCCAGGATAGGCATAAAATGAAAAGGAATTTCAAATTGCTCTTCTTGCTGTTTTGCCAATTCTGATATTTACCTTTTTTCAATAAGAATAATGTTGTTATATAAGCTTCCACTGTGGCTGTAGTGATGAACCCTGGTCCTTCTCTATTTAAAGATAGTCATGCAGACCTTCCACTGACTTCAGTCATACGTGATTGTGTTCATGCTAACTGAAATGCACATGGGAACACAGTTGACAGTCCAAGCAGCCCCCATTACATAGATCAAGCAGGGAAGATCTATTTATTGTGTCTATTATTATTATGTCTATTTATTGTTTGAGAAAGTAATATGCTTGCTCCAAGGACTTTGAAGTCTATGGAAGTATTTTTCTTAACTTTAGTAAGCATTGGGTACAGCCCTTACTGACCATTTTTCAGCTCTAACACGAGTGTATGTCTAATGATACTCTGTAAAATTTTATTAACTGAAAACTTAGACAACCCATTGAAAAATAGCTCAGAGAATCATTTATGATTGTGTATTTCTTTGTGCTACAAACTGTTCGTGTAATGACTAATGTGGTTTTATTTTGCTTATTAACAGAACAGCTTGATGCTCTGAAAAAGATGATGGAGGCTGGGGAAACTGCTGCTCCTGTAAATATCCTAGAGGATGATAATGAAGAAGAAATAGAAAGTGGTGAGAATTTCATAGAGAAAGGTTCTAATGCATTGCTTGTGGTTAATCAGTAGGCCAACATGAGCAGCTAGTATGCATGTTACCCACATACCCATGGGCTGTGGCAGTAGCAGTAAGTCTGGACTCAGTATAGGACCATTTATACAAATCATCAGCCTTACCGTCTCATCTCAGGTACATACAGCAGCTGCAGGCTCTGTGGCAGGCTGTTGTAGGAGTGTAAGCTCCTGGTGATACCAGTGATACCAGTGGTAATTGTAACTTCCACTTACTGTTCAGAAGTCATATTGGAGCGGGAACCAGGTCACTGTGTGTGTGAGACTGGGAAGCTGTGATCTTTGCTTTGAAAACAGATTTTGTTGCTGTTTTTAATACTTGTGTCAACATCAGATTGGAATATTGCATTATACTTTATAAGGATAAAATGAGGGATGCCAAACTTGATATCTTCAGTGTAAACATCTAACTGTGAGCCAGTGATGTGGAATGTGTTTATGGCCAGCAGGGGAACATAGACATATCTAGGGTGTGATTCACCTTGTCTGTTTTAAATGTCCATCTTCAAAAGAGGCAAATCATGCATTGAAAAGTGGCTGGACCAAGGTGACACATGTCATACTGAATGTCCCAGCTCTAGCGTACCCCTTGGTTCTCTCCTTAATTAATTTTTATCTATTTTAACTAGCATAAAACTACTGCTGTTGCTGTCAGTAGAGGCCCTTGTGAAAGGTATTCTTTGTGATCCAACTCCTCCCTAAAAAGGACTCAAATACATCAGGTTTTTGGAGGGGCTTCTTGGTATCTTTCCTCAGGTGATCAAGGAGCACAAGGGTGATTCTGTTGTTTTGCAGGCTGATTTCCACTGGAATGCTTATTTCTAATAGTGTTCTTATTGTGCTGGGTTATTAGTCGTGTGGTAGGATTAAGAGACCCAAATAAGTGTTTTTTAAAATTATTGTTTAAATCCACATGAATAATGTGGTTAGTGGCTATGAGTTTGTAAGAGGCCTGTTTCGCTTCTTAGAGTGCTCTAGGTTCCAATGGAAAATCACCTTAAAAGCAAATGAAAATTATTCCCTGTAGTAGGCAACATAAGGACACTGACAGAGCATGAGGAACCTGATCACTAGCAACTTTTTACATCTTTCAGTAAAGAACGCTGTCTTCATTTCTTGTTACTTCCCCAAGCCTGTTGGGTTGGGGCTTCTTTACACTTTTCCTAACCAAATTACTGATTCCTTCAAAAATAACAGTAAATCAGATTTCTCTTACTAACCATGTCAAAGCTGTAAAAATCTCAGGCCTTAGCTGTAATTTATTGCTAATCCTTAAAAATCTAATACCCTGGGTATTATTTCTGTCTTAAAGAAATGCCAAACCCAGAGCTGTGCATTCAGCTGCTGTTTGTTTCATGTCTCACACAAAACCAGTACTTGCTGTGGTTTTTCTTGCACTGATCCTCTTTCTTTTCTGTGCAGCTGACCAGGAAGAAGAAGCTCATCCAGAGTACAAATTTGGAAGTGACCTTACTGTAGATGATTACGGTCAAAAAGAAGCTGTTGCCATCAGTGTCAAAAAGGTGGGGTTGCTTCTAACATGTATTTCTTTTGAAGTTTTCCATGGAAGTGGGTGTAAAAGGCGCTCTGTTTTGTGGAAGTGTCACAGCACGTGTCAGAAGAGTCAAACCTGAGATCTTCAGATTCCTAACCTGTAGGTTCAGTTTTGTAGCCTGCTTGTTCAGGTTGAGTACTCATTGAGAAAACAATCAGTATGGAGGGAAACAGTTACAAGTGGAGATTTTGATCCAAAATACGCATTAAAGGCAGCAAGCAGTTTCATGCCTCTGGTATTTTACTTTGCATCTCAGTTGCTGAGCCCTAATATAAAGTACGCTTTCCTCACTCAACAGTGGCTTTTTTGCAAGGCTACATCCTGTGTCTTTGTTACAGGGATCCCCTGGGTCATTTTTTATTGTTAACTCTTAAGGTAGATTTCTCCCACCTACAGCAATAAAGGCAAAATAGGGCGGTTATTCCCCAGTGGGGTGGTATAGCAGTGGGGCTGTATTGGAGAGCCATCTGGCAGGTGGAGTGAGAGTTCTCTTTATTCCACTCATACCTTGTTCAGTACAGTTTATCAGGCTGTGCTCAGTAACTTGAATATTACTTGACTGGAATATTGGAATTCAAAACTAAGCCTGCTCTGGCACTGAAGGCATTATTACTGCTTGCTACAGAAAATACCTCACATGCAAGCACCAAGGTACCTTATCAAACCACGTTCCTCTGTCAGTCAAGTATTTTGGCCTTTTCTTCTCTGCCTGGCTGTCTTTGGATCTTACTCCAGAGAGAAGTACAGTTACAGAAAATCTTTCACTGCACAGATTGCCCTTGATTGTATGTCGCTAGCAGCATCACCAAGACATCAGACCTGCCTTCCTGGTGTCTCTTCACGTCAACATCTTTGCTTCTTTAGGACTTTTATGAATCTTGCCACTGAAGTACCATTTAACTTCATTGCTCTAGAGCTGGCTTCACTTACTAAATCAGCTGGTCCTTAACTACCTGAGTGTTCTGGGGTCTGTTTGTTTGTTTGTTTTTTTCAGATTAGTCACTCATCCTCAGTATATGCCCTTGGGTAATTTCTCTGCTTCTTTGCTGATCAGTGACTCAGTCTTTAGGAATGTACATTCAGTGCCAGGTCAACATTTATCTGCTTCAAGATTCTCAGTACTGGTAGCTTGTAATTGAAGACAGACAGCAGTCTGTCCCATTGCAAATAACATCTTGAGATAGGCCTTTTCCAAATGCACATGTTTAAAGCACAGTTTACAGCAGTCTTAACCCTTAAGTCTTCAGAGCCTGGGCAGTTTGCATATCCACAAAATATGACCTTGTGTGTTGTCTGGGTGTGTTCTTTCATTCTTCTCTGAAACTGTTCTCATCTGGCGATGGCATTAGTTTGGGCTTAACTGTCTGGCCCATTTCTATTCCCATTGCACTTTGTATCTTGTGTACCCAAATCTGAGAGTGAATATTTTTACAAGTGTATGGGGCAGGTGAGCCTCACAGGAAGGTGGAAAAGGGTGTACTTTTTGCTAAATACACTAACCTTTTGAGGATTTTTTTTCCCTTACTGTGTTTTCTATTGCTTTGTCTTTGCATAATGTATATATATTTTTTTCCCTTAGGCTATTGAAGATTCTGAGCAAGAAAACAATAAAAAGGTGACACATAGGATGTTATGTAGTTTATTTTATTGCTTCATATATAATATACATACTTACCATGCATTCTTAGTGGATTAACAATGCTCAGTTTCACTGCACCTGCAGAGCACTCATCTAAGGTTTTCTCCTACTTTTATACTGGGGTCAGGGCTGTCAGAATATTTGGGGGCAGTCAGGAGTGCATGATTTTTGCCTGCTGAGAAGTGTCTGATCTCAGTTTCAGATGTCATGCACGGGGAAACAGCGGTTCTTTGAATGGCATTGAGGTGCATCATCCCTCCTACTTTTTCTCCCCTCTTTCCTTACCCTGACTGCACTTTGTTTTCCTCTCTCTTTTTCTTCCTTTCGCTTTCCCTTGGGACTTCTGCATTTACCTTCTCCCAGGAATCCCTTCTGTAAGACTCTTCCCATCTCCTTTCTCTCTCCTTCTCTCATTAAAGCTGCTCCTGTTCTGACCACACTTTGTTTCAGTCTGTGTTGTTCTCTGAGTGGGTTCTGCTTCTTTTCTTGAGGGGTAGGGAGGTCTAAATAATGCAGAGATATCAACTTTCCCCCATATTTTTATCTAGCCCTTAAAGGGTCATGTGCTGTTGTAGCCATTCCTTTGTTTCTGCAGGCTTTAAGGACCATTTCATCCTTACCCCTTTCTAATGCACAGTTTTAAAGTTGTGAACACTGCAAAGAATATAGCCTATTTACTCTAAAAATTATGGATCTCCAGGGAAATAAGATAAAATCAATGACGAGTAGATTGTCTTAGAACAGTATCTTAGAGCCAGTATGTCATTAAAGCAGTCATACAGCTGTGGTCTGCAGGGTACTATTGCGTTGGCACTAACGCATGGATAATCCTCTTTGATTTCCTTTTCACTGTGATTCATTGCTTAGACATTTATGGATCAAGATAGTAAAATCTGGTTATCAATTCTGAGCAGTCAGCAAAGGGCACATTGAAGGAGCCTGGTTGTTAGGTGGGTGGTTAGTTCTTCCTGAATTAACAGCCTTCCAAAAGTGAAGGCACTGAACAGGACTAGAAGAAACTTGAAGAAATTTGCCCTGAATTTGTTCTAAACTCTATTAACAAATATTGATGGAGTAACAAAAAGTGCCTGTATTCTACTAATAAAGAGATGTGCTATTTCGCATATTCAGGAAGCAGATCCGTGAACCCCCCTAGATATGTGGATTCCTGAAAAGTAGTTTTATTGAGCCCTGGTAAATCTGCATTAAATATGGTTTAAGCTTCATTTCATGGGCCAGTGGAAGTTTAATTCAGTCTAAAATGCACATAAAAGTGCGTATACACACATGTAAGTGTGTATGTGGACTCATTCTGATAACTCAGCTATTCTCTGCAGCCAGAAAATGATGTTTCTTGTGACTATAACCTTATTATATTAAGGCATAACTTGTTTCACTTCACATGGTATTTATTCTTTGAAACGTGGCTGCACCCTATGACAGGCAGAGGTACATGCCCATGATACTGGCAGGTAGTTCACATTTCCTTTACTCTCTCATCTCCTGAGTAAATGAGTTGCATTAGTGTAGGTTCTGTGAACTGCATTCTTCTTTCATGAGAAGAGGATTTGCAAAGCGCTTCTTGCTATTGACTGCTTGCTGATACAATAATGGAGAACTTCGTGACAAACACAAGTTGCACTCTAAAAGTAAAAAGCTGTACTATAAGAACTTAGTACATCCTTGCAGACATTCCCTGCCAGCCTGCAGGAGGTTTGATGTTTTGGTAACTGCTTCACTGGTAGGAGAACAATCAAAAATGTGGGGAAAATGCCATAAACAGTAAGCCTGGTGCAGTTTGCTTAGCTTCACAGAGACCTTTCTTTTTCTTTCCTTTGTTTCAGTGGAAAGAATGTGTTTCATTCTGGTTTAGGGAAAGGAAAAAGTTGGGCAGGTAGATCCACAGGAGTGCTTTCTGTTGAGGGTTTCTAGCAAATGAGGTACTTGTAGAAAACTTCTGAAGTTCTATTGTAAATATAGTGCGTCTTTATGTGGGTGATGGATTCAGATTTTTAGCAGTTTAAGCAGCTACGAATATGAGTGTGTTGTGTCTCTTGTTGGTCTTGTGACATCTCTTTGTCCAGTGAAGGTTGTAATCCCTATATTTTGGTCTGCTTTCATTAGCAAAGATTAACAATTGAACCTATTTGTGTTTTGATGTTGAGAAAGTTCTACTCAGTATCATGTATGCTTCACTCCACCCTAGCTATGAGAAAATGTATATAAAATCACAATTCTTAGGAATTCATTTGACAGTGAAAGATCATTCTCTCCCACTATTGCTCATTCTATTGTAATCTTTATCTTTTATCCTAAAGTTATCCTACTAACATCATGTAATACTTACCCACTGCTTAGGAGCTTTTCTATCATTAGTCCTCTTGCATGTGTCTAACAGCGTGTTTGGTGTGTATATCAGTAAGAAGATAAATCTTAATTTGTGTCACTAAAGTTCCACTTTTCTTGTATTAATTTGCACTTTCTTTAAGTTTCTGCAGATTTGGGTATAATTTTGTATCATTTGAAAATGCCAACAATGGTATTTACACACCCAAATAGTGATTATTCTTTTTAATGTGTATTTTCAGGGTTTAGTTACCGTTGAAGATGAACAAGCGTGGATGGCATCTTACAAATATGTAGGTGCCACAACCAATATACATCCATATTTATCAACAATGGTCAACTATGCTCAACCTGTAAAATTTCAAGGTTTCGATGTAGCAGAAGGTAACATAAAAGGTTGAATGAAATAAAAATATTTGCTTATTCTAGGTATTTTTTTTAATCTCTACGTTTCCTAAGGTTAGAAACAGCGTAAGGCTTTTATAGTTTTATGACCATCATCATTGTACTTACAGATCTCTGTGCCTTTGAATATAAAGTTAGCATGTTATTCCATTGGTCCTCCACACGGAGTCACTAAATTACTGGGAGAGTCTGAAGCTGTTGAGGTTGATGATATTCTATAGGCCTTTCCAGCTAAACTGCTTTTCCTAGTTCATCTTTCTGTAAAGAAAGGTGAGTGTGATTGTCACAGCGGTCAGCAGTTAGCTGCTGCTTTCATCCTGCACACTAGACCATTTATCATGTTGTTTTGCCTTATCTAGCCACACAATACAGGCTCTGAATAACAGTTTTGTCCTAAACCACAAATGAAAGTTTTGTTGGTTTTCCAAGGAAGTGAAATTAAAAATCAAATTTCAGTATAATTTGATTCTGTGAGTGACACATAATGGGGAAACAGACCAGAAATTACTATATCCTTCTTATATGTGTAGTGCATGAGCTTGGATTTTGATTCATCATTACAGAAGTGTTTTAAAATGTCTTGTATTTTCTTTCTAGAACGTAATATTCATCATAATATGTCCTCTTTCAATGAATCGGTCGGACTAGGATATTTGAAGACCCATGCCATTGAGTTTGTGAAGTATCCTTTCACCTCCTCGTACTACACCCCTACTAATGCTACAGATAAACCAAGTACCTTTCTAGATTTTCAGTATTCCAAGTCTATAAAGGAAATGTGGCTCATAGGATGAGAAACACTAAGATTAATATAAGAAATATTGAAGTTGCCAGAATATGAACATATATTTCTATGATGCTTTTATTTCAATTTCCTTGATGAACTATACAGTTATAACAAACGACAAATGAGTCGGATATACCCAAAGGGAGGCCGAGTGGATTCCAGTAATTACATGCCTCAAATTTTCTGGAACGCTGGCTGCCAGATGGTCTCACTGAACTATCAGACCCCAGGTAGGCAGCAACAACCAGTGAACCTCAATCCTAAAGAATGGCTTGGGCAGTAACTGTCAAACAGATGCCGTGGATTTGCTTCTGGCATTTTTTGAGGAAACAGGCATATGGCTAAATAATACAGTGGGGTGGAATTACGGAAGCGTAAGACAAGGCGCAATAAAAAAGCCATGCATAGGAGGAAAATTCAGTCCACTTTCATGGAAAAATACAAGTCCTGTAACTTCTCAAATCAATTTTATTACTAAAAGGTATCAGTTACGCAGAAATCACTTTTTTCACAAAACACAGCTTTGCACAGTTTGGTGCATGTCTGCAAAGTAAAGATCATAGAATCAGCAAGGTTGGAAAAGACCTTTGAGATTGTCAAGTCCAACTATTATGCAAGATGAAGGACTGTAGAAATTAAGATGGTAAAAAGTAATGTGGGTTATATGCCAAATGCATTTCTAGACCAGTTACTGTGACTTGTGAATTGTGTTCAGCATCAGAGAATGGGGTCTGAGATCCCAGCTGAGAGAGCAATGCCAGGGAACATAAATGCCTCTTCCACAGGGCAGACTGAGAGGAGATGTATTGTCCCTGTTCAGTGAAGGTGTGAGTATAACTAACAGGGTAGGGAGTTTTTGTTGTGTTTTGCTTTGTCTTGTTTTTTAGTTTATCTAGGAATGTCTTTAGTCATAAATGTAACAGACCAGTTTTTCCGTTTTCTTTTCTAGCTGATAGTGCTTTTGTGTTTGCTTCCCTCTCCACCTTCCCCAAACAGCATCTTTGGTACTGCAGACACTCCTAATTATCATATCCTGAGTTCTGTCCTGCAAAGCTTTGTACTGATTTACCCAGCTGAGGAAGCAGGAAGAAGCTGTACAGGAGCACACTGCTTGTAAAGCTTTCCACTGGACACAATACAGAGGTCAGAGCAGATATGCAAGCTTCATTCTGCTCCCTACGCTGCCTCTGCCCACTGCATATCATTCTCAGACCCATTATATTGCAAAATAAGAATGGTAACTGTATGAAGTGATCAGCTTTCCTGTATTAGTCTTCTAGGATCCAGCTGTGCTGTCAGGGTGAAGACTATTTAAAGGAGTAGAAGTTAAGGCTGCCCAGTTAAGGCTGATTTTGTTTCTTTTTGAAGGCAGAGTCTGTTGGGCAAGAGAATACCTGTGTTTTCACTAAAGAAGGATATTTTATTCTGGTGTAGCTGGAAATCTGCAGGAAAATGTTTTGTTTCTTACAAAGTTTGGGAGAGGATTGTATGGAGGCAGTAATTACATGTTTATGATGTGTATATGCTAGTGCCATAATAACACTGAATAAAACTCAAAATACTTAGTGTTGAAACTAAGCAATGCTGCTGTGATCTTTATGGTTTCTTTTTGTGGTATTTTATTCCATTAAGCCCATACTAAGCCAGTGTGATACTCATTTCACTTTCTTTAAGACATCAGTTGCAGACAGTATCAGAGTATAATTTATGTGTCTGCCTCAGGTAGGCACTTAGTTAAAGCCTGCATCCCTCTATTATTCAGAGTGATTCTAGATCTCTGGCAGAAATGGAGACATCTATATTGTAAATACCAAAAGTTAGATGATGGAAATCCCATCCTAGGTCACAGTCTGATGCTTCTCTACTACCAGGTATTTCTGAATTCAGGGAGAGACTGTTTTCTAAGCACAGCATGGACTTCATAGAATCATTGAGTCATTAGGGTTGGAAAGGACCTTTAAGATCATCCAGTTCCAGCTCCCCTGCCATAAACAGGGACAGCCCACACTAAACCTTCAGCTTGACTGATAAAGCTTTTACTCCTGTGAAGAAATCTGGAGTTTTCCTATTGCTTTCTTTTGTTTCTTGGATGTGTGTTTTATATACACGGTATCTAATTTTTATTTAAACTGATTATTCTGGACAAACAGTTTTATTTCCTTTTCTGATAAAGATTGTTCATGTCTGCATTATTCAGAAGGAAGCACAGTAATTTTTTACTCTCTTGACAGATTTAGCAATGCAGTTAAATCAAGGAAAATTTGAATATAATGGATCATGCGGGTGAGTGATGATTTAAACCATTGTCGCTGTGTACCAAAATCCTGTACTATGGTTTTAATAACATTTTTTCATTATTAATTATGTATTACAAAAGAAAAATTGGGTGTTAGGTGCAGAGTAGAAATTAGTAGAATTCCAGGAGACTTATCCCCTGCAAGGAGGTATTCTGATGGATATGCCTTTTTATTATGCCCAGTTTTTAGAGAAGAAATGGAAGAGGCTTTGCGTGCAAATTATGAAAATCATGAATACCATACATAGTTATTTATTCAGCTTCTGTTCTCAAGTTTGCTTGAAGATATGCCTCAGAATGGAGACTCACTGCACAGTTCACAGAATTGCCAAATTTACTTGGACAGGTTGAGTCTTAATACATAGGGAATGGTTTTTTAACGTGTGCTTTAGTTGGAGAGCGGATTTCAGGGACAATACTGAGGTGTTTCATCTTTCTTAAGTTCTTGCTCATGACTTTTGTATGAAGAGGGTTGCTGAAGTGATGTTGATAGATTTTTCTAAGATGTTGAGTTTATACCTTAATAGGATAGGCTGATCATTAACATTGAGAGAAAGGAGAAGTTTGATGACTGATAGGAAATGACAGTCTAAGAACACATTTAAAATCTGCAAACTCATCCTGGGAAGAAACACCTCTTTTACTAATGCTAATCTTATTCAGAAAGAAAATCTGAATAGATGAAACTTGGTAAAATGCCTCATCTGAAGAATGGGCAAGAGTGCTTAACAGTGCTTTGCCACTCTGTGCCTTTCTTTCAGTAGTGAACTCTCCAGATAGATGCTCTAGGCTTTGACAAAGGTGCGGTCACTGGTCATTTCAGTCAGAATACCCAGAATGCAGAGTATGGCTCCTTTCTTGTTTGACCCACCCAGCCTAGCAAAAGAGCACCTATTTACTCTTGCCAAGTTCTCTAAGCACAGGCATCATAATCAACTGATGCCCTTGATTCTTATGTCAGTCTTTTGGTATTACAGTAATATAGTGGGTAATGTGTGGTCACATAATGGTAGTATTTTGATATGTATTACAAACATGGCACTGTTTTGGTCGCAGAAAACATGCAGGACAATGAAGATTACATTTCTTTCTGTCTGTACTTTTCTTTCTCAAATTTAGTTTTCATGCTGGAGAAACAAGATCAAATCACTTCAGTTTCAGCATACCATAGAACCATAGAATAGTTAGGGTTGGAAAAGACCATAAAGATCATCTCGTTCCAAACCCCTGCGTGGACAGGAACATGGTTGTTTTTTTTAAACAGGCTGGAAGCAGAGGCTTGTTTCTGATAGTTCCCTTCTTCCCATAACCTACTTTAAACTAATAAAATACATGAATTCACACTCATTTATAATGTAAGACAAATGAAGAACTTTCCTTTCCTAAACAGAAAACACAGTATGAAAAAATGAGAGAAAACATCGACATTCTTTTCATTGGAATTTTTCCAGCATGTTTTAATTATTTCTGAACTCTGTGTAGGCCTTTATAGCATTATGTATCAGTGTTTCACTAGAAAGACTAAGGGTGAATAGAAGGTAATCTTCTAGAAGATCAAAAGTTTTCTTAGATTATTATTAATATATTAATATATTATTAATAGTATGTTAATATTAATATGTTAACATATTAACATTAATATATTAATTAGAAGAATTATAGAAGATTAAGAAGTTGTCTGTAAGGGTCGCAGAATTAGTAAGATGACTCCAGTTACACATTCTCTTCCATCGGTGGAAGAGAACCCGTCACATGTAACACAGCATTTCTGTGATTAGAATCCTTGCGTTTTTATTCATCAGAGCATGTATCAGCTTCATTGATATGTTGATCCAGTGTCTAGTCCTCAGGGATGTATTGTAAGTGTTATTATGGTAGTACATTTCATGCTACTATAATTAACAATCTGTCAGCACAGACATTATCAGCTGTTTTCCCCAAGGTTTTATAACTGAGATGAAAAAATTAGCCTGAAGCTCGAATTTATTGTATGAGTCTTGACTCTGTGGAACTACTTCATTTAAGACAATAAAATTGAATTGGTATTTTTTCCACAATGTTAAAGAATTCAAACAAAAGAGAGCATCTCCTTTTATTATAGGATAATTCAATATACTTTTTAAGTGTATCATTGAGTTATTTTGAAATCCCCTTGATTACATTACATTTGTTTTCATCTTCAAATCCAGGGTTGATATAATCTCTCAGTAGCTGGTAATTCAGAATGAAGATTAACATCTCTCTGTATGCTAGACAACCGTAGTATTTCCTTTTACTACCTCACACGTGCAGCTAGAATGACATTCTGTATTTTACAGCACTGTAGAAGAGTTCATTGTTTAAACCTAGAACATGGTTTTATTTGTATTTAATACAATTCCAGTTTTCACACAAGAATAATTTTCTTCTTTTTTTGTCTTGAAATAAGGTATCTACTTAAACCAGATTTCATGCGACGACCAGATCGAACATTTGACCCTTTCTCTGAAACTCCTGTAGATGGTGTCATTGCTGCAACATGTTCTGTACAGGTAAAAGCAACAGACAAACTTCTGTCATTTTTTCACATCCCAAATCACATTTAAATATCAACAGAAATAGGATATTTACAGAAAATACATTTAGATGGTGTGGGTTTTGTCAAGTTGTTTCTATTATGGGGTTTTTTTTACTGCTGGCTAAAACATCTGTGTTTACTTGATCTAAGTGAAACATGATAGTATTAGAAATGGTTTGTTATTACACATTATCACTGAATTTTACCCCGCCTCCCTTGTGCTCTTCTTGAATTACATCAGCCTGTACAAATGAATAAATGAGTGAAGTTCATTTCTGTGAACAGTATGTAATCATACAGACATCACTTGTCACCACAGAGCAAGGAGGTATATGGGCACACAAGGACAGGTATTTTCAAAATGTGATGGTCTTTACTGTGGTGTTGTCTGGAAGTACTGAAGTCCATATAACTTCTGCTGTAGTTCTACAGCAAGGTTAGGTATCACCTTTTGGAAGGAGGCTGACAGTTGTAAAACTTATTGTCACTTGGCACTCTCTTTGGTCAAATCCCTTATGTGCAGCTTAACAAAAGATTTAAGCTTCTAGTTATCACTTTCCGTGTGCAGCATGGAAATTTCAAACTCTTCGAGTTCATTGTGCATTCTAGGCACTTACCTAATTTTACTTGCATTTCCTGAAGAAAAATCTTCTTATTAATGTTGTTTTTCTTTAACGTTCATGACAGTAAAATCTATCCATGAGGGAAGTGGGATATGGTGGTGAAAACATAAGCTCTAATTATCATTAGAGATAGTTCTTAGATCATGTATTTTGCAGCTCACTTTTCTTATGTGACTAAAACTAGTATAAAATTCCATATAAATCCTGTAATAAAGGAGTGGACCAAAGCCAGTGATGGTACCCCCAGCCATGTAACATTTCAGATTGTCCAGAGTGTTTCCTGGAAGACTGTTAGATCCTGAAAATAAAGGGACTTGAAATGAGCTTAGGTCTGTGAAATCGTGTTTCAGGTTTTCTTCCCTCCTTGATCACAGTAATGAAAATGTAAGCTGCATTTTCACATAGGATGTCATCTTGATGAAATAAAAATTATCCCTGGAGTAATGACCTGCTGTGGCTAGATTCCTCTTGGCTTGGAGTAAAATTGCAACAGATCTTCATAAGCAGAACAATATAGAGGAGTCGTGTGGGGTTTTTGCTTGTTTGCTTTTTAAGATCCTACACTTCCCAGACGCATTATGCGGAGTTAGAATATGTGATTACTTTAAAACCTTTCCCTAAGTGCAAGCAGATCAATAGCTTCCTTTCACCTCATTGTAGTCAGGACATATAGATGGCTTCCAAACATAAGGTTCAAAGTTGCAGAACAGCACTGCCCAATCTGCTTGTTTCATTCAGTGTTTTCCAGTAATAATACTGAGTGCATCTGTGAGTCGTTGGCTAATTGGGCTGACTGATGTACAACTGTTAATACCATATCACAGTCAACACAATCATTTCAAATCAAGGTCATACTTAAGGCCTTATCACAAATGCTTTTCTAAGGAAGTGCTGCAGTTTTAGAACTAAATATACCCTTTTAATGTGATTACATCAGAGAACCATAGAATAGTTAGGGTTTGAAAGGATCTTAAGATCATGTAGTTCCAACCTCTTACCTTGGGGAGAGAAATAAATATATGTGTACATTTTTCAGACTGCTGTCAATAAAATAAATACCAATATTCCCACTATTCATAAAGCACTGTGTACTTTGTATTGCTTTTCCTTACTGCTCTGTTATGTTGCAGGTAATATCAGGTCAGTTCTTATCAGACAAAAAGATCGGTACGTATGTAGAAGTGGATATGTACGGTTTACCCACAGACACGATACGTAAAGAGTTTCGGACGCGCATGGTGATGAACAACGGTCTGAACCCCGTTTACAATGAAGAATCGTTTGTATTTCGGAAGGTAAGATATTTGGGAAGCACTGTTTGTGCTTTGCAAATCAGCATCCTCGCTCACTTGAGCCACCCCTCCCTGCTCCATTCTGACTGCTCACATGGATAAGTACTGCTCCCAAGAGAAAGGGTTTGTAGGAGTCCCGTTTACTGCAGTAAACAATCTAAAGCTGCAATAAGCTTTCCAGAGGTTGTTTGTTCATTTGTTTTTAGTTTTGCTTTGTTTTCTTTTTCTAATGGATAGCCTCTGTAGCTGTCACATGATTTTTTTGTTTGTTTGTTTGTTTGTTTCTGTTTGGCTTTTCCCTCCCCTTTGCTTCCTCCTCCCACTTGGAGGTAGCCACCTCCTCCGTGACCATGCCTGCGTTCAAGGTATGCAGTCTGCTCAGAATGAGCCCCCGCTGGTGAGCACCATCATTCCTTGGAGATTTCTTCTTTCTTGCCCTGGCAGTGGCTGCTATCTTGCACTGTTCCTTCAGCCCAGAGGGCAGGTGAGATGCTGCATCCAAGGCTAAGGTCAATGTTATTACATGGAAAAGTTGGAAGGGTGCTGTGTTCCT
>JBCJKH010009621.1:0-15156 GCA_039877255.1 Loriculus beryllinus | reverse complement strand
AGTTGGAAGGGTGCTGTGTTCTTCAGACGTGTTGCTAGCTCCCTCCTTCAGTAGTCCATATGTATCATGTACCTTTTTCTTCTTTTTCTTTTTTTTTTTCCAATATCAAAATAAGAACAAACTTTTTTTTCATGGTATGGGAGATTCACAGAGAGAAACCTCTTGTCTGTGTTCAGTTTTTATCTCTCAGTCTTTATGATACACCCTTTTTTTTATTAAGTTTATTTTTTTCTGTCAGCTGGAGTTCCATTCAGACCACATGCGTTAGCAGTGTTAGCAGTGCTGTCTTTGATAATGTCTGTTCTCCTTACACTTGTTTCATTGTCATACAAGATTGTTGCTCTTCTATTCCAAAGTGACAGGCTTTATCAGAATGGTGATAACACTTCACTCTTGGGTATATTAATATGAGCGGTTTTTCTGGACTCAAATATATTCTGGATTGAATGTGACTTCAGGTGCTTTTCTCTGTATATGAAGAGGCACAGGGAAGATGCTTAGGTACAATGACAGGCAATCGTGGTGCCGTGGTTTGCTGACCATATGGACAGCATCTGCTGCTTTCCACTTTCTAAAATCAAAAGGCCCATAACCCACAGGGTGCATGCAGCTTCAGCCTACTTGTGTATCGTAGCATGGGTACAGTGCCTGATGCCAAATACTCCTTGGCCTTTCTGCACAACAATGAAAAATGCCACAGTCACACGTTCTCTTCAACTCATTCTCAATTTGTACTGCAGGTCAGCCAAGATAATATTTTTCTTCATCTCAGGCCTTTAACATATCAGGCTTAGCACTGTAATCAAGACATGAGATGTAATCGATGACCAAGCAGATGAGTGGCATAACCACAGTAGAAACAATTCCTCTTGCTGGAGCAAATGAAAGGATGAGGTGGACAGTGCTAAAATCATAGAATAAAATGTCTGTTATGAGGGTGGAAGTTCCTATCAGTATACTGCAGAACAGAATAATGGAGAGGGAGCAATAAACAACTTAATCCCCACTCCTGCTCTCTAGCAAATCTATATCTTAGGCCACCATGTAATCAAAGATGTGCTTATCTGTGGCCTGTGGAGGAGACATCTTCCCTGCGCTATTTGGATTATGGTGTTCTCAAGTTGATGTTTGATCCCTACACAGTTCCTCTGAAGTAACATTTTTGATTGTTCTTTTGTCTGTATTCTTGGTTTATTTATTCTAATTAAAATTAAGCTTTAGTCATTGTAGCCCAAGTTGTGTGTTGTCACTCTGTTGTATAAGGGAGAGGACAGGGTGAGTGTTGGTGGTAACCTGTGCTGGGAGTGATGCTTTGTAGTCAAGTAGAGCAGAATGCCTGTGAACAGCTCAGGTGAGTTTGGAGACCAAAAGTTCACTTTATTTTGTTCCCTCTAAGACTGTAGATGAAAGTGGCAGGGAAACAGTCTGAGGGACAGAGTAGACACAGTTTACATAAGTCTTCTTTTTTGTCCCATAAGCGTTGATGAATAGTCAGGTAGGGAGGGAGTGGGAAGACCTTTCCCAGCACACAGTCAAGGCAGGCTGGCAGCACCTCTCAGGCTGTCTTCAGAGATTCACACAAAATCACAGAATGGTTTGGGTTGGAAGGGACCTTTAAAATCATCTAATTCCAACAGGTAGGACACCTTCCACTAGACCAGGTTTCTCAAAACCTCATTTTCTCCTCACGGCTCTGTGCACAGAGGCAGCACCTTTGTTCCAGGAAGGCAGGAATTTTTTTGTTACTGCTTTAGTCAGTCCAGACTGGGGACTGACAGATGCAGAGAGCTGGCAGCATCCCTGCCCACCATGCATACCATGTACCCTTCGTGTCATGAGTACAGCACACCCGCTTCTGCTGGCTGGCAGCGCGTCATTTCAGCAGGTCTGTCACCCTGTCCTACCCTCTGGGTCTGGTTCTCTCCTTTGCAGAGCCTGTAGTTCATCATACTGCTCTATCAGCTTGTGCTTGCACTCCTTCTGTTCTTCGCTGCCCTTTTGGATACATCCCAAATCCCATCTTCCTGTCATAATTCTTCCTGATTCAGCACTATCTACCCTCCAATTGCCACTGTATTTGTCATTTCCCATGTAGCATTTACTGCCTTATCGATGTCACCATAAAAAATGAGTATGCAAAATATTTAGCTAGTGTAACTGTAAACTGCAGGATTTGCATATTCTGAAATCTACCCATTATTTAGGCTGGGGAAAAAAAAAGCTTTCCTAGGAAATATTCATCTCAACATGTGCAGTTTGCAGGGAATGTCATATCTTGCAGCGATGATAGTCTGTTTCTGGCACTCAGAATGAAAGGTTCAAACATGGGAGGTGGGGAGGGTGATACTGTATTAAATTCCTTCCTTTTATGGCTTTCCAGGTTATTCTCCCTGATCTCGCTGTCCTGAGGATAGCAGTGTATGATGACAACAATAAGTTGATCGGTCAGAGGATCCTGCCTCTGGATGGTCTGCAAGCGGGTTACAGACACATTTCCCTTCGGAATGAGGGAAACAAGCCACTCTCTCTTCCAACGGTTTTCTGCAACATTGTGCTTAAAACATACGTGCCTGATGGTTTTGGAGGTGAGATAAACCTGTATCTCAGTGTGATGTAGAGTTTGAGTGTTGGTGTGGAAGTACTGCAGTGTCAGTATGCCAGCCGAAAGCAGAGACACAGTGTTAGAGGATTGGAAAGATTTAATATTTTAATTCCTTGGAAACCCTGTGTATTTAGTTAAAAAATGAGCTTTCAGACCAAATACCTGCCTCAGTGTTAAATATTTGTAAGGTTAGCGTGTACTTTAGCTGTATTGTTTGGCCTATAGGTATGAAGAATTGATGCAGAATCTAGGCATGTGATTTTTCACACAAAACATCTTTGTATTGTTGAGAATATTGATGGATTGTTAAAAATGGACAGTGAAATAATTCAGCATCCAAAACTTGTCTGCATTTTTCTTTCCCAATTTTAGGTGGTTTCAGTGTGGTTTAATTACTTTTGGGTTTTCAGGAAAGTCTTTTTTAACGTGAGCCATTTCCATGATCAGGTTGGCAGGGCCATGGTCATTTATTCTGAGCAGTGGCAAATTGCCCCATATGTATAGGAACAAACAGCTGAGAATAATCATTACACCACTTAAATCAGTGTCATGGGTAAGTTCACCCTGAGGGTTGTACCTCTGGGAAATGTTTTCCTCACTGCAGATTAAACTTGCTTGTATGTTAGGCAATATGTAAACCATTTAAAGCTGTGAAACAGAAACTGTGCTAAATGTTAGTGCTCCAACTGCAGTAAAATGGAGTTCACCTTAGAGTGAATTGGTGAAACATTATCGATAAAAGTGATGTTTTGCTCTTTGCAAAAATGATTTCAAACCTGCTGTCTATGCAGAGAATTACTGCTGCTTCTCTGAGTATCGTTTCCATAGTACAAACTGCAGAAGGGGAAAGCTAAACTAAGGTATTAGTGTATCTTCAAGTCTATGTTTGCTGGCATGTATCTAGGCTTTTTACTTCAGTAACAATATTTCATGAAGAAAGTTAAGCATTTACAGAAGCATTTGTGTTGGTCATACCATAAATCTTGGTTGCCGGCAAGTTTTTGCCACAGTTCTGGAGCATTACCATACCTTTACCTTGTTTCATCTGCAGTATTTAACTTCAGGGACTTTGTCTCGAGACAAATGTAAGCTTCTGCTTAAGCTTGAGATTCTGGAGGCAGTAATTGAACCAAGAATCTGAGGGACACATTTAAGCATGTGCCTTAATTCTTCCCTGACCTTAAGCTTTTGACAGTAAATGACTCAGTTAAAATACTTTCTAAATTAAGGGCACGCTTCTGATTTGGGATTGATGTTTTTCTCAATGGTACCACACTTTTTCTAAGAGTCGAATTTAGGGTTTGATGTGGCTCAAGCTGATGAGTGTGCTGCTCACATAGGGAGAAAATATTTTATACTTCAGGTTTTAAACTGTGTGACACAAATTCAGAAGTGAAAGAGTTGATTTTCAAAGAGAATTTGACCACTAGTTTAGAACTTGCAAAGTGTGTGCCCTTCAGTACTGATGCTCTACACTGGATGCTACGCTGTCAGCATTTCACTGTCAGATGGTTTATCTGGTAGAGGTGAGGACATAGAAGAGCATACTACCCCCGAGTAACAGTATCATTACATGAAAATACTACAAGAATAAGAGAACTAGTTGTCATAGCTTATTATTCACTAGTTGTGAATGAGAGAACTAGTTGTCATAGCTTACTGGCAGTGTTGTGAAAACCGGACCTCATATTAACATGAACTAAATGAATTAAATAGCTCTCCCTTCCCAGGTAGTTTTGATGTGTCTTATGTATTTTTCTCATTGACACAGAACAGCAGCATGATGAACAACTGGGAAATAACTTCTAACACTCAGGTGGAATCATCAGTATTCTGTTGGCGTATGGGTTTTAATTACTCATCATGGGCAGTGAACCTCTCATTGTTTTATGAGCTATCACTACAGTCTCTGTGGTTGTTTTAGTAAACCGGTAGGAAAGTACAGCTCAGTTCAATAGCTGCCTGCTTTCTTTTTATTTCTTTCTCTTTTTTTTAACCTGTATGAGTAAGATTTAAGAACTTACACTGAATAATAACTACAATGGGTTATAGATCGCAGGCTTTAAAGTTGCATTATTTTGTTTTTCATACAACTTAATAAGTTCTCGTGGTTTATTTGCATCAGCTACACTGTCAGCATTGTTCCCAATAAAATACAATACCAGTCCAAATTAATGTAAATGAAGTAATGTTCTCCAAAGAGAAGCTTCTGCAATAGAAGCTGTACGTAAGTAAGCATGGCTACTTAGTTTAGTGGTTAGAGTCCTCTGTAATGTGCTCTGCCAGTGATTTTTCCTGGTTTTATACTTAATTGCAATGCTTCTACAAAATGCTATTCCCTACCCCCACCTTACCTCACTGGGGAGAAAGAAGAACGTAAGCAGAGGACAAATGACAATGTGAAAAGCAGCAGTGAGTCACATCTTCCTTGTAGAAATGCTTAGCCTTTGGTGATGTGCTTGCACGGTTAGTAATGCCATTTGCAAAGGTCTCGCTCTCCCAAACATGTTAGTCATTTTTACTTTGACGCTGGTGATAATCAGGTTCCATTTTCAGATGACACATCCTGTTAGCAGGGTAGTCCTGGATTTTCATTGAAGGGGGCATGCCAAGGACAAAAAGACATGCTTACTAACTTAGGGAAAAGGGAAACAGCCAGTGCTGAGCTGCAATGCCGTTGTTGTGGCTGAAAATAACTCCTACACAGTTTTTGTGTATCTGAAGTAAGTTTCAGAAGACATCACTGAGTCACGACAGTGATTGGAGACAACCTATTTGTGTAGATAAACAGAGCTGTCAAGGGTAATGTTATGTATTTAGTACAGCTTTTGCTGGAATGGGAGCCCTGTCTGTGCTTGGCTTTTTGCTTGAGAAGTGCATCTGGTGACTTCAGAGGAACATTTGTAGAACAACTTAGGTTGGAAGGGAGATGATATATTCTAACCCCTGGTTTACGCAGGAAGGGTAGAAAGTTTCTTCCCAAAGCTTTGATGGGTTGGATATTTTTCACAGCTGGTCAGTGGCTCAGCATTTCTGCTTTGCATTATTGTAACTGCACTTGGAAAATGGCTGAAGAGATGATATGAAACAGGCCAAAATTCAAATGATGATTAAAACCACGAGTGTCAGAACTGACACTGCAGAAACATGCTGGTGAGACCAACACAACCTTTGCCTTTTGCTCATAAGCAGTCAAAAATTGGGTCGTGCAGCATCCTGCAAATAAACAGCTTTGTGCAAGTGAAGCCCTGTCCATGGACCTTCTGCAAGTTGTGACAAAAAACCTGAGTTAATGAAATGGCAATAGTTTGTGGTGGATGATGAGTCAATCAGTCTACAACGTTCAAACTTCCTTTCTTAAGTTATTACTCTGTCAAGGAAGGCTTATTAACTGAGACCAATGGCCTTTTTTGTCCATAATACTGAAGTTAGAGTTTCTCAGGGCTCATCAGAACAGGTCAGTGCTATACGTGCTGACTCAGTTTAACTTGTAAAATCTTTTC
Source organism: Loriculus beryllinus (assembly GCA_039877255.1). Taxonomy (NCBI): domain Eukaryota; kingdom Metazoa; phylum Chordata; class Aves; order Psittaciformes; family Psittacidae; genus Loriculus; species Loriculus beryllinus. Next base: position 9,051 of record JBCJKH010009621.1, on the reverse strand, counting down.
TAGCAATGGAGGGCCTCTTTTGCCATTTTTGTAATTCATTTACTGTCAAAAGTAAGCATTGAAATGGATTATTCAATATGCAGGTGAATATTCATGTGTCTTTGTCCTCCTGTAAACCTATGCTTGCACATTTTTCACTGCATATGCAAAACAGGCCCAATTGTCTGTATGATATCTGGTGCTGGGCAGCGCTATGATGCCACTAGTGGTGCTGTGTCACGTGCAAGATTCAAATATTGGTCATTATGGTTCATAGAAAAGCCATTTCACAGCCTATCATGTTGCAGATATGGAGCATCACAAAGGCAAGTGAGAACAGATCTTCCTGATTGCTTTAACCACCCATCTCAAACTGATGTTTACCTTGGAAATACAGTGGCATTTTCTACAATTCCCTGCAGTCCCAAGTCAGTTAGCACTCCCTCAAATAGCCAGGAGACAAAGTTGTTAGTGCTTTGTGGATTAGGAGGTCCCATTCTGGTCTCAAATTCTACTGTCATCAACTGGGAGTAAGTCAGAGTAAGCTCACTCTGACGGAGTCAGTGTTGTTCCTAAATAAGGTAGCTGAATGCATATCTCTTCTTGGTGCATTATAAACTCATTTGTGTTCCTTGTGTTCAGGCACTGTGATGATGAGTGCTTTCAGTCCTGCCAAGTTCACTGTGGAAAGTTGGACTGTTTTTGCAAGCTATGGCTCCTAACAGGAGCAGAATCAGGCTTTTGTAAAAGATTAGTTTCCAAACGTCTCTGTGGATTATAAAAGGTTGATTATGTTTTTCTTACAGATATCGTGGATGCTTTATCAGATCCAAAGAAATTTCTGTCCATCACAGAAAAAAGAGCAGACCAAATGAGAGCGATGGGTATTGAAACAGTAAGTAGAACTTAATGACAAACACACCCCATTTATGTTCCTGTTATGTTCTTCTTTTAAAGTAAACTGGTCCTTCTCAAATTGACGCATGTTACCTATAATTTCTCATTTTCTAATAAAAGACCCTTTGTCCTACTGTGAAATACGTTGGCTTGTTTTAGTTTACATGTACTGAAATACCATTCACTAACTGACTTTTCAGGGATCATACTAACACATCCCTTAGAAGCAGATATTTTAAGAAATGAGAAAGTCGTATTTTTGTAGGTAGCATTTAAATAAGTTACAAACACTGAGTATAGTATTGTTTGATAGTATATTGAAGATTTCTTAACTGTTTAAAGTAAGCAAGTGCAGGAATTTCCTATGTCTCAGGTTTAATACTACAGGTAAAAAACCAATTAACTTATTATGATGTGAATGTTTCTTTCAGAGTGATATAGCTGATGTACCAAATGACACTTCAAAGAACGATAGGAAAGGAAAAGCCAATAATGCCAAAGCCAACGTCACACCTCAAAGTAGTTCTGAACTTCGACCAAGTACCACTGCAGGCTTTGGGTCTGGGACCGATGCAAAGAAAGGTAGGAGAAAATCACAGGCCGCTCCCTCAGTCCTGAAGTGATTCAGAAAGTCACAGGGAAGAGCTCAGTACTCCATTTTAGTTTTGCAGTTCTGTACATTCTTACCCTTTTGGAAGGTAATTTCTTTTGCCATTGAGCGTGATCTTTAATTGCAAACACATCTTTTATATTACTAAAAATGGTTGTATATAGCCAGTGCAGTTTCATTTTACTAAGTGACCTCTTGATGCAGATGTATACCCACCTCCAATAGTCATAACCTGCACTCAGGGAGCAGTTTACTAAAGAGCTACTAGGAAAATGCCACCAGGAATGACTGTTTTCTGGTATACTCCACAGAAACTCTTCTGCTTTTTTTTCTCCCTCCACAAATCCCTAGGCAGAGTTGCAGATTTAAGTAATTAAAGGTATTTAGAATTCACTGGATTCTGTAGGGATTTCCCAACAATTAGAAATGTTTTCAGTGTGTGGTTTTACTCTGAATAGTGATTATGGAAATGGCGTGTTTATTGTACAAAATATCCATATTAAATATGCTCATTTATGAGTGAATAAGTATTTTTCCTCACTATCCACCATTCACTCTACAAAATTATCTTATAGAGTCAATTGGGACATCACAGGTAATGAAGATTAAGTGGGAAAACAAATTTCTACAGCTGAAACACAATAAATATTAATGGGCTGTGAGAGTTAGAATCTGGTTCACTCTCTTTCATCCTCCTTAGCCCAGAGGTATTGCTAGGAGCAAAAAAGGAGCACTGACTGCTGTTCTTAAACTTAAGCAGACACGGCTGAATGCACAGATGTGAAGGGACCTCATGAAAAACGAGATGCCATTTCTCTGGAGTCACTTTTGACAGTAAACCAGGTCGTCTCTGGTACCTGAACTCTTTCGAAGCCCTTCCCTAGTGTAAACCCCAGATTATTTGATGCAGTGAGGTGTTTCCATGTTTCGTGTACCATCATCAAGAGTTGCACAAGTTTTAGCTCTATTGTGCATTAATTAAGCATGAAATTTGTTAGGGTTGGCAAGTAATTTCTTGTTGTCATGGAATTAGATCTGGTGAACAAAGTAATTGAGTCTGCATTTAAAATAAAATCCTCAGGAAGTTTGTTTAGGACACGCATACCTAATGCAGCCCTGGTCTTAAACTGAAATTTCAGTACTTAGGCATTCTTGTCTGCAACCATTTTCATCCATATTCTCACATGTTAAACTAGAGCTGTTCATTTTTACATCCCATGTAGCCGTTCCTGTTTTGCAGTACTTATGATCTTTTAATATCTGATTAATTCTACCATTGTTACAATGTGCAACTCACCTGGCTTATTAGAAATTACATATCCAGCGAGATAGGATGTTTGGGGAAGGCTTTCAAGTGAACAGAATGTCTGTGACTTTCAGTAGTAGTTAAGTGATTTGTGGTTTTGGAAACTTCACCCTCTCTCTGTGCCTCAGTCTGTTCCAGCCTCATTTACTAGACTAATGTTAATACCGTATAATTGAGCAGAATCTTAGGCTTCTAAGAAAATAAATCTGTGTCTCCTTGCCTATTCTCCTTTCCTATTTCTTTTTCTTTTACAGCATCTGAATCTTTTCCAGTTAAATTCACCTTAAAAGGCTGAAAGTCCTTTTCAAGTCAGGGGAAATCTTATAGCCTGAGAGCAGTATTATCATAGAATCGTAGAGTCATAGAATGGTTTGGGTTGGAAAGGACCATAAAATCATCCAGTTCCAACGTCCCTGCCTTGGGCAGGGACACCTCACACTAACCCATGTCACCCAAGGCTCTCTCCAATCTGGCCTTGAACACTGCCAGGGATGGAGCATTTACCACTGCTTTAGGCACCCTGTGCCAGTGCCTCACCACCATCACAGTAAAGAACTTCTTCCTTATATTTAAGCTGAACTTCCCCTCTTTCAGGTTAAACCCATTATCTCATGTCCAGTCACTACAATCCCTGCTGAAGAGACTATGAGCAGTTAACTAAATATGTTTGCAGGATATTTACGTGCAGGGGAACGTTTTTGTGCAACAACTCAGAAAAAGCCTACATATTACAACTCTTACGGCATTGTATTAATATTTTCATTTATCATTACATGTAGGATTTGCATGGTAGTTTAAAAAAACATAATGTCACAAAACGTTTGTTAAGACATGAACATAAAACGAGATTGGGTTTTGTTTGCATTGCAGTTAAGGTGGTCGAAGTGTATTTCTCATAGCCTGGTGTTAACCAAAATGCAAGTTTTACCTCCATTAGCATAGAGGCTGCATGTAAATCTTCACTTTGCCAATTTTTGTCTTTTAAGTTGAGGAGGATACCTAACTTCAGTTAACCCCTTATGCAGTCATGTAGAACCTTACCTAAGAAGCTTTTGCCCTGAAATGAGTGGTGCCAGAGCAAGCTCTGACTATGGACGACAATTCTGAAATGTGCATGGCTCAGTTTCAATGTACATAAAGGTTTGCTGTGCTTTCAGGAAAGGAGCTATTGCAGTTCTTAGGTTGCAGTCTTTTGATGCTTCAGCCCAGAACTGTAAGAGGTTAAAATACACTCATTGATTCATTTCTTTTTTCACAAGACGATTGATTGAGTAGTGCATTAGTGCATTTGAAAACACAATTAACTGTATCTTAACTATATCTTTATTTTATCATTAACTTGTGAGTATTTTTATATGGTGAAAGACATTAATTACTAACTTAAATGTAGGTTTCTATGGTAAAACTCAAAAGTATAAGATGTACTAATATGTATGAATTTATCATTATAATTTATCATTATCTTCATAGGTATAGACCTTATTCCTCAAGTGAAGATAGAAGATTTAAAGCAAATGAAGGTAAGTATGGACACAAGCTTTTCAAGCTGTGTTCCTCATTATTTAAGTAGTCAGGATTTTATCTGATTAAAGTCAATATGAGCACAAAAAAAATTGATCCAACTTCTCTTTTTGTAGGCTTATATAAAGCATTTAAAGAAACAGCAGAAAGAGCTGAATGCCTTAAAGAAGAAACATGCAAAGGTATGATCATTACAAGCTCTCTGAGCAGCACACTCTAATTGACAAAAGTTGCAGTGCTCACTGGCACAGACAGCTCCTAATAAGATTGGAAGAGAAAAAGTAAGGAACAGTAGATGGGCTACCAAGAAAGTCCTATGTGTTTTAAATGTACTGAAATACGCTCCAGTGAGCAATTTTTCCTTTTAGCAACCCTTTATATGACTCCCTAAGTTTCAGTGCACATTTGTTTGACCCATAAAAGCATCCAGAGCCCACCTTTCTCAGGTAATGATTTTGTCTAGCTCCCTCTTGCATGACATATTGACAGGCAGCTTGGAAGAGAAGGCAGTAATGATGTAAGATGGTGCTGCGTTGAAGACAGGCACTGGAGAAACTGCAAAATCGCTGAAGAGAACTGGAATGTGTAACTGAGAAATGAAAGCCCTTTTCCCCCTCACATTAGATCTGTGCTAAACACTTGAGAGTCAGCTTTGTGGTTGGCAGTGATGTCCTAAATGCATACAGCACTATCAAAAATATACTTTATATTAGAAAAATCAAAGCCAATTTTCTCCTGCCCTTTATCATTAGAAAAGCATTGCTCTAATTACAAAAACAAGCATAACAGGTGAAGAAAGGATTTTAAGTTATAAATTTTGGTGATACATACAAATCCATTCTGAACTTTTGGGGCAGTTATTCCCTTGCTCTCTTTGATGGCAGATTTCATTGCAGAGGTGATGTAATGTAGTTGCTTGGGCATTTTTATTATCAGTCTTCGTGTTTATTTGCATGACTGAGTGTGGGACTCTGTACAATGGAGTATGAAGAAATTACTTAAAATAATTGGCATCTTTGGGGGCTCCTTGTATTAAATGTAGGATTAAAAAATAGTTACTTTTCAGACTCCTTACTGACCCTATGCAGAAAGAAAATGAGTGATTTCCCCATTTTAGTGTTGTGTGCAGAGCCCATGATCAAGAAAATGTATCTATCATCACAATTCTGGGCATGGACAGTTTATAGACCTTCACATCTTTTATGGGGCTTCGTATTTATAAACACTACTTTCTTACTCATTGCTAGACAGCATCCAGCAATTTGTTATAGCAGCTCTTTTCAAATGAAAATGGTACCATGGATACATAGAAGACAGTCATGCTCAGTGCTCCCTGTCCCTGATATCTGTGACCCACAGTAGTATAAGGGTATCTTACCTAAGACTGCACTTGCTACTGGTAAAAAAATCGATCTATCTGTTCAGGATTGCATTTGCTTCCTCTAATCTGAGGAAAAAATTGCTAGCCACAATCTGAAAGTGCTGTGCACTCAGAAGGGTTTTCAGCATTAACTCAAGTACAGCTGTTTTAGATCAGAGCCAGCCTGTGTCCTGCTGGTCTGAAGTACAGAGCGCAAGTCTGTCCTAACAAGAAAGTGCCTGTCTGGAGCATGCCTTGTTAGAGGGCAACTTCTTGAATTTGGAGAGGAGAGTCTGAGCAGAAGCTCGGCCATATTAACCCACAGATGACTTTAGGGAAGTGCTTGGTGTACTCATCAACGGGTTTAATGCATTTTATCAGCTGGGATGGAGCTGGAGAGCTATGCAGTTAGTTACCCATGATCAGCTTCAGGAAGCCTATGTATTGATCAGACTGAACTTAAAAGTTCCAGAAATAGGTTGGCTCTCATTTAACCACAGACACTCAAGAGATCTGTAGGGATAAGTGAACAGAAGGGAATTGTTCATGTTGTTTAAGGAAAAAAAAAGTCCAATACTTTTCCATCTAAGTTGGCCTTTGAAAATGTGTTAACAAAGAATGAATCATAGAATCAAATAGATTGGGAAAGACCTTTAAGATCACCGAGACCAACCTTTACCCCCACACTGCCAAGGCCACCAGTAAACCATGTCGCTAAGGGCCTCATCTGTATGGTTTGTGAACACTTCCATGCATGGTGATTCTACCACTGCCCTGGGCAGCCTGTTCCAATGCCTGAGCACCCTCTTGGTGAAGAAATCTTTCCTAATATCTGGTCTAAGTGGATATTAGTCTTACAGTGCAGCTTGGGCCTGTTACTTTTTGTCCTGTTGCTTGTTACTTGGGAAAAGAGCATGTGAGTGTGGAAAGGGGAGCAGGTTGAGAGGAAGGAGCTCCGATGTAAGCAGTGTAGGAGCTAATCTGGTAGCCCTGGGCAGAGCTAGCTAAGGAAGACAGCAACAGTAGGGATCCATTTTCCTAACAGCATCCACTCAGTGTAGAGAAGTGTTAGCAGCTCCACTGCAATGCTGGCTGGCAGGGGTTGGGTTCTGTCTATGAAAACACATCAGCCTCTGTATTGTCAAGGTATAGGACTGTCACAAATAACATATTTCTTAGTTGGTGCCAGACTTCTAAGAATGCAACACTCTTTGTGTATTTATTTGATGCCAGCTTTCTTTTTATTTACTCTGCTCAGTGTTTCAGGCATTTTAACTCCTGCAACCACAATAACAGTCTCCTGACATCCCTCTGCGTATTTGTATTAATTTGTTTTTCCTGTATGGCATAGCTCCTTACAGCTGTAATACCCAGTATACACCCACACAGAGACACCTCACACACGATGACTTCACTTTATGATGGATTTGTTATTAATCCATACTTTTAAAGAGAAGGATGCTTAGGCAGGTGGAGGTACAACCATCAGTGTTCGTTTTTTCACTTTTGTGTAGGGAAAGTAAAACACCTCATCTCATACAGGTGGGTAGAGATGATTAGACTGGCAGAAAGGTCACTGTTCTTAGCCCTTTGGGTGGAAGGAATAGACCTTTAAAGGTCATCCAGTCCAATTCCTCAGGGGCATCTTCAACTAGATCAGGTTGCCTAAAGCCCATGTCCAGCCTGACTTTAAATGTTCGCAGGGATGAGGCATCTGCCACCTCCTTGGACAACCTGTGCCAGTGTTTCACCACCCTCATCATAAAAAATTTCTTCCTTACATCTGATCGGAAGAGCCTGATCAGTTCTGCAACAGAGCTGTTGCCTCTGGTTTTTGTGCCAAATATTCTGCTTAGTTTGTGGCCTGGCTATAAAGGAAGAGAGAGTTGAAGGTGGGAGAGTGAATATTCTCCAGGCTGGTTTAGTCTGAAAAGGTAAGTCTAGATGACTGATTCAGGTAGCATTGTGCTGCTGATGGGATTGCAGAAGAACAGGTGATTGCTCTTATGAGCAAAGAACATCATCCAAACCTCAACCCATTTGCTTGCATTGTGAAGTAGTTTCAGCTAAGAGGCATACTGAATCTGGAATAAGATAGGTCACCATGAGAAGACAGTGAAGGTTTGCCAGATATGTAGGAAATGTGGGACATAATTCTTTAAAAGGAGGGAAAAAGCAAAAGAGTGAGAAGATAACACAGATTTCTTTGATGATACCATGAGAAATACAGTATTTTGTATGTTGCAAGGGTTCTGTGATTATATGTAAATCTGTGTCATTAACTCCTAAGGCAAATTTGTCAACTCCTTTGTCATCTGTTGGACAGTGAGCAAAGCTGGTCCTATAGCCTGGGACAGTGAAAGAAAAAACACAAGTAAGTGTCCATGTCAAGAAATCAGTGAGCTTCCCCAAGGATCCTCACATTCACAAAGGGAAATTGAAAAAAACACTATGTGGAAAGCAACAACTGTCATCATTATCTTACTGCCTGAAGTTATAGAGGTGCCCTCAGAATCAGTGGGTTCTGAGGAGCTGGTACCAGAAAGACTCCTAGGATTCTGTCTGCGTGACAAATGTCATCATGGTCATGTTGTGTCAATTTAAAGTACTGTTGGCCCATGTATGGATTGTGCTCTTTTAGATCCTCTATAATACTCTGTTACATCATCTGTAATACTGCCATCATTTAAGGGACAAGGACTCTGAAAACAAAATACACTGAGGGTGTTATAAGATGCTACATAACAGTTAATATTTCTTAGAATCTTGATAGAAGTTTAGGTGCAGCATCTATCTGTGTTTTCCTTTGAGCATAGACAGAAAATCAAACATCAGCTAACCTATTTTAAATAGTATTCCAAGGGTTGAAGGTCACAGAACTCAAGGGACCTCTGGCAGGGAGTTGACTTCTAAGTACTCTTTGTGCCTTTCACGTGGAGGTTGTTAATAGCCCATCTCCTCTTCCAGGTCTGTTTATATTGTGTACAAAGAAATGCATGTTCCATGAACTGAATAAGGAGGAGGACAAGGGAAGGAAATGAGGGGGATGTGGTCCACAGTATATCTGTTTCAGATACAAGATAGAACAATAACTAGCAGTAGAGGGGAATCTGCAGAAGATTACAGTGGGTTTGTGACAGAGAGAGAAGGCTTAAATCATGGTTGTCCTGAGGGAAAAGCAGGGATTCTAACTCTGTGTGATGTGCCCTCCCAGATTGTGGAGGCGTGTTACGTGAGTGGGCCGATGCCTCATGCTTTGCATTGTTTGCACTTAGTCTTTTATAGCAAGCATTGTATTGTTCTGCTCAGCCGAGAAAGCCAAAATGGATTCAAATGGACTTGTAGAGAACATGCGAGGAGCGAGAGCTATGCGGGTAG
>JBCJKH010009620.1:25003-36636 GCA_039877255.1 Loriculus beryllinus | reverse complement strand
AACGTCGGTGGTTGTAGAAATGCTATTTCTCACTCAGCAGCGTTAGGTATCATTAGCCGTGCTAGTGAACCCTCTCAGCCGGCATGGTGAGCCCTCGCACCATGAAGCACTTGTAATCGTTCCTCTGTGGTGCTGCACCACGGAGAGATACCATTTTCTAACTCGTTTGTATTGTTTTGAAATGAGATCTCCGGTCTGCAGACGCGACCTCTTGAAAGGAGCTCCGTGCTTGATCATCCTCATCGTATTTAACTGGGGTTTATAGTGTCCACTTGAGTCTACTGACACAGTGGGTGAGAAAATAGAGAATTAATCTTCTATCACATTCCCTTCTGTAGAGAAAATTCCTAATTAAATATAGCAGAAAATTACTTTAAAAGTAGCAGGAAGAGAAAAAGAAAAAAATCCTTCCTCTATTGTGGGCATGGGCAATATTAATTGAAAAAGTGTAATTTATTCATGCGAAGCTTCTAACTGCACCTCATGTCCACAGTGATTTTCCTAAACTGGAACTGGCTTTGCCTCCAACAAGGACCTATGTTAGGAAAATAGAAGAATGTGCTATGATTACTGTTTTGCTTGTGGTTGGTTTGCTTCAGCTTTTCTGTTCATATTTATCTATGTTTCCAAATTTGAGAAAAATCCCTTGATAATTGCCTCTTCTCTAAGATGATCTCACTGTGGCAGTTGTCACACACACTGAGAATTTACCATTTTAATATTCTGGTCTATTACCCACTAAGAGCACCGATAAGATGATGAGAAATGAAAGTCCCCTTTTTAAGCATTTTTGTTTTTAAATGACAACTTTAAATGTACAACTCTATTTAGAAAGAAAAATCTGAGTGGATGGCATGATGGGTAATGAGATGTAAATGACCATTCATGCATGAAAATCAGGGCCACAGTTGAATGTATTAAGCAATGACTGATATAATCATTATTTTGGATTTTGCATCTGAAGAGGGGGGATTGCAGATATCAAGTGAATTGCGTATTTAAAGAAAACATTTCTGTGTGTGTGGAATAAAGAATGATTTAGACGTTTTTGCGTCAAGTATCCTGGCATTATGCTGTTTGGACTTAAATAAGGTCAATATGTTGGGTTTGTGCTTTTCATATTATCTCTGGCTCTCACTTTGGCAGATCCTTCCTTCCCCTGTTTGTGCAGCATGCCATCGGAGTGCCAAGTTTGTAATGTCAACTCTTTACAGCTCCCTGTTAATGCTTTTATCTACAGAAAGCTGATGACTGCACACATGGGGGGAGAGCTCAGGGAAAGCTAGTCACTTGCATTTTAAAAAGTATGCAAGAAATCACCATCATTGTGATCCCCTTGTTGCTCTCATGTGTTACACACACTGGTAACACACTGGGTGGTACAAGAAAGCTAATGCTGTGGGTCTTGTGGAGCTGCAAGATCAAGCCGGCAGCCCTCATGGCTTGACTCCGGTCCCTGTCTCCACACATGACGGATGTGACCAGGGTCATCACTTGACTGCTGGTTTCCCTTTCAAGGGTTGGGGTGTCTGCTGTGGGGTTTGGGGCCCTGGCTCTGGGATCGCAGATCAGGAAGGTGATGGGCAGCATGCAGGCAGTGATGCTTCATATGCCTACTCCTTCATCCTCCAGCCCGTGTGATGGTGATGCTTCTGCTGTTGATGTTACAGGCACAGAAGTGGGACCTTAAGTTGGGCTTAGAGTGCAGCTGCCATTCAGTCATTGCTGTAAACTTATCAAATTCATATGTGTAAGAGCACACACGTTCTGAGTAGTGCCGCCTAAGTGTAAGCTACAGATGCTTTGTTCCGGTGACCAAGGGTAACCAGTGGCAGCAAGGCTGTTTGAAGCTGGCCCAGAAACATGAGGGAAGTGTCTCTGGAGATTATTGTCCGGGAGGTGACAGTATAACTCTGTTCTTTGCTTCCTAGCCAGAGCTCTGCAGCCGTTCTGCTTTTGAAGTGGCTCTTTCATGACAAGGCTGCTAGTGAAGACTGGAATAGGGGAAGGATGTGGTATCAGTAGATGCTAGAGACAGTGATGTTCCCTTATCTTGTCTCATTCTGTATTGTGAACTTTAAAGAAAAAAGAAAATTCCATCTTGGAGTAGGGGAAAAATAAGCTTCCGTTACACAATATCTACATCAATGGATTCCTTCTCTCAAAGGCAGAAAATAGCTGTGTTACTAAATATAATTAATGCATCTCGAGTTTGGAGAACATTATGCTAAATGTCCATGATACATTCTCTGTCCCCTTCGGCAGTAGTATATGATCAATTTTGCTACTCTGTCCTTACCTAATTATTGCTGTCGCTAATGAAGGGAAGTAGAGAAAAACATGTCTTAGTAGGTTAATAAGCCATCCAGAAAATTATATTAGCATGATCAATCCTTAATGATTATGGTTTCTCATAATATTAGATCACCTGAAAGGTGTTTTTTGTAGTAGATGGGAGGGATAGTAGATATCATTTTGTAGCCATTCTTCCAGGTGTGCTCAGTTGGTTTTTGGAGAGAAAAGCACTCAAATTTTGGCTCAGGAGTCCTGACTGCTCTTGCAAACATCGATTTACTTAGTGAAGCTGGTTTATTTTATCATAGAAGCATGTGTAAAGGCAGCAAGTATAGAAGATTTTTTACCTTCCCTCCTTGCACAAGTACTTGTGACATTGGCTTTCACTCAGGTTGATGGTGTGCGTGTTCTGTGTTGCTTTTCATCAGTTTTTGTGAATAAGCTGGCAGTCTAAGATCAGTCTGAGCAGCTTCCAGCTGGCATTTTCCTCCTTCTCTCTCCATGATGATACACCTGCATTTGTAATCTGGTATCTTGCTTAGTATCTGTCAGGATTTCTTCATTTGTTTGGTTTTTGTCTCATTGATGCTTCTTTAGGTACCCATGTGTGCCAGTATTGCAGCACACTCAGGATATATTTATGAAAGCATTTCTCTAAGAGCATGTCCAAGGTATCAAAATGAACAGCAGAGGGGAACGATCCCCAAACATCAGACTTCTTTTCTTTTTTTTTTTTTTTTTTACTTAAAGATTTCCCCAAATTAAACTGAATCACAATCCTCCCTTTTAATTTGTTAATTACACTTCTGCAATGGTAATGCAATCAGTGAATATAGCTAAAGTGTTTGTGTGTGGGAATCAATATTAATGAGAAAGAGTGTATTTGCAAAGTGTGGTACATACCAACTCTTTGCTTTGCATCAATCTGCTTGTGTAAGGCTGCTCTAAACCAGACCCAGCGGAGCAATGCAAGGACCCTGCGGGTCATTCACTCCCTGTAGTCCCATCTATACTTTTCCATACTCAGAGAAGGTGTGGAGCAGGGCGCACTGCCATTTAGGCAGGAAGGCCAATGTTTTGGGCAACACAGCCCTCAGAGAACTCAAGTGCAACAGCTTTGGCATCTTGACCAAGCAGAAAGTCAGGGCTGTCGCAGCCTGCCAGCCCTGAGTGACTTCGCAGGTGACAAAACTCTGAGTGAGCTCATAAAGGTTAATCACGACTAATTGAGAATGAAATCTGGCGTTTTCCTGCTGGCCTTCTGATTTTCTGTATATGCAGTGTATTGAAGCTAAGTGAGATTAAATGTTTAAACCTTTCTTGCCATATGGCTCCCCCTATATCATAAACACATCTGTAAGACTGTACTCAAAAAGGCAACATCATTTTGGTATGAATGGATTCAAATCCATGCTTCTCTCCTGCTCGCATCAAGGCTGACTTTGATGTGTTGCCCTCAACATATTTGTCCCATTAGTGGAGGTCTGGGAGGTTTTTCCCTACATATTCACTTAAAAGCACAAAAATAGATCCCCTGTTTATCCACAGAACTGTGGAGGCTCCTTCTCCATTCTTACAGAAGTGGCTGTGCTACCTATGAACCCCCTTGCCTTTCTCCTTCAGCTATTAGCAGTGTTGCCAGTATTTATCCTGTGGTTTGTGCAGAGGACATGACTATTCCACTGCATAAACCATAAACGAAGGAGTTACATTGTGCCAGTAAGGGTGCTACTGACATAATGCCTCAATCAGCCCACTAATAATGGAAATAAAAAGGCAAAAGGTGATTCAACAGATTACTTTTTTCCCATTTGTCCTGAAAGGTCATCTTACTGCTGAATATTTTCATGCAGTTAACTGACCTAGTATGGTTTTTTGTGTTTGTTGAGGAATAGGGTTATATTAAAAAAAAAAAGATAGGTTCTATGTTGCATAAATGTTGTATCTACTCCTGTAGGACTTAGAAACTTTGCCGTTTCCCTCATCTTACCTTCTCACAAGTTCCTTAGATGCCTGCACTCGTGTGCACCCTGAGCTAACCCAGGGTACCTAATGACTGCCTAGCTACAGGCTTGGGAAGGCAGAAATACCTTTACACATGTCAGGAGAGATGTTTCTGCAACTAGCTCTGAGCCAGATTTTCTTTAAGTGGAAATTCTCATAAGGAAGCAAACACAGGGATGAGCCTGGTTATACAGGTTTGGAGGATCAGCACAGCGGTGGCAATTGCAGACTGGGGAGTGCTACTGCAGAAATATTGAGTCCTTCCGTGGCAGGAGCTGTGGAGGGGGATTTGGGGATTACCCTTTGCATGCAGGTTGACTGCTGATCTGGTGGAGGAAGAGGCAGGTAAAGAGCCTAACCACATGGATCCAGCTAACCAGATGGCTCCTAACCACAAGGATGCAGCCTGGCTGGATATGGGGTTTGACTGCCAGTTTTGGCACCTGACTACACTGCGTTCTCCTGAGACCCCATTACAGAACATGACCTTGGCACATGTCTTCTTGACTTCTTAGCTCTGGGGCAGCCCCAGCTCTCAGTTACATGTGTATAACCTGCATTAGCACTGAAGAAATAAGCAAAATAAGCAGAAAGGAGAGGAGTATGCTCCACCACTGGCAGTGTTGGGTAGGGCCTTGAGCAACCTGCTCTAGTGGAAGGTATCCCTGCCTATGGAAGGTATCCCTGCCCATGGCAGGTGGGGTTGGAGCTAGATGGTTCCTTTCTAACCCTAACCATTCTGTGATAACACGGAGGAAAAGGGGAGTGGGAGCAGAAAACAGCACTCTTTGTTGAATTCAGTGAAAGGTAGACACAAGTCGTTTTTACAGTAGACTCATTTTACACTACCCTGATTATGTAAATGGGACATAAAGTAAATTAGACTTTCACTTGCTCTGACACTCCCTTCCGTTGCCAGAGTGATTTAGTGAAGTCTTAGTGTAAATTAGAACCAGGACCAGTGTTTGCGGACCACGTTTTAGGATTTAAAACCAGCCATTTCCCAAGATAACTGTGATGCAGTCAAGACTAGAAGCAGCTTCCTAAAATTGTCTAATACTCAGATTTGGGTTTCTTCAGTGGCTTAAATGGAGTGGCATATTATCTCCTCTATAGTCTGCCTAAAAGATAGATTTGATGTCTGCAAGCGAAGACATGAAAATGCTATAGGCGGAAGCTCTTATAGCCTGCCACCTATTTGATTTATGTGATAAGTGATCTCAGATGACCCTCCGAGGCACTGAACCATTAGAGAGTTATGTTGCACAGCGATAAGAAATCTTCAGAGATACCTAAATCTTCTTTTACCACTGGGAGTTTCATCTGTTCTGGAATAAAGAACATTTTTATGTATGATGTTGCTATCTTGCTAGCCATACTAATATTCAAAAGGATACACAGACTTAAATCAATAGCAAAGTGACAAAGACTTTAAAACTGAAGTAGTCAACAAGTGGATGCTAGACAGCTCTTTTAGGTTTTATCTTTGTTCCTTTCATTCTGTTTCTTGAAAGATGAGTAGCTGTAAGGGTTCGCATTCAAGTCTTCTGTTAAATCTTTCCACCAGGAAGGAAGCGGACAAAAGCACCCTTTCAGTGCAGAAAGCCTTTAAAAGTCACATCACCCATTTGGGGCTTCCTTACTGTAGGCTTTGTGAAACCATGGGTTGGATCCTTCCGTATTCTTTTCACTGAATTTCTCCAAACTCAGTGATCCAGGTTCCTCTCTGCCTAGAATGAATAAAAGTGCTTAGAACCCCAGGTGGGATGCAGATTCTTGACAGAGGTCAGGGAAAGCACTGACAGGTAATTTCTGTGGTTTATGTCCAACTGTAGCATCTTCTCCTGCAAAGAGAGGCACTGCTGACTCATATTCCTCCTACTGAACCTATATCTAATGCACTATTTGCTGTGAGAGCAATGTTACAGCATATAGTCCGTATGTTCTGCCTATCAGACTATCTTCTTGTCATGTGTTTAGTGCATTAACATAAGGTATCCAGCAGTAAACTCCTGTTCCAGTAGCGGATGCAGCTTCTGCAGAGGCATGCAAGAGGAATAGGAGGGGCTAGAACCAGTCCCTGCTTTTCAGCAGAGCCTGAAGATGCCGGGGCTCTTTGCAGGTCTGCAGGGACAGTGTGTTTGGCAGTCTACAGAAGGGATGAAGAGGGTTTTGAGCCTGGCCTGCTCCCCTCCTTTCTGGCACTTAGGGGCAAGCAGCTCACACTTAACTCCTCCTGAGTAACACTCGATGATTGTTTTTCAGACAAATAAGAAAAGTGTTATGATACTGGGTACTTCCCTGCACTGCAGCTTCCCATCTCCCTTGACACAGCACTGAGGTTTAATGATCTGTGTGGCCAGACAAGTCAACCTGAGGAAGCAATCAAACATCATCTTTTTTTTATTTCTCCTAGATCGTGGAAAGTCTTCTGGTCCTTGCAATTAGCACTGCAGTGATCTCCTTTAATAATGGTCCTGGTTGGTGACCCGTTGTATTGCATCCATTCAGCGGTGGGCATGTCCACTTGGTTGTTTTGTTCGAGCTGTTAGGCATATTGAAATACATGAGAGCAGGGACCGATGCCATAAAAGCTTTGGCAGCACTGCAGGCATGTTTTTTAAAACAAGCTGTATCTATTCCTTGAAAATTCTCCTGCAAGGAAGTGATTTCTCTTTAAAATTAAATTAATGCAAGGCAGAGATGAATAGTCCCCATGTGATATTTGGCTTTTTACTCAAAGCTGTTTATGAGGGGAAGCTCTTGGCAGAATTAAATGAGCCTCCTCTTCCTCAAGCTGGCAAATGCTGTCAACGCTGGTCATTGTACATCTTCATAAATCTGCAGTGTTGGCATCCCATATACACCAGGCAAACTTCAAATTTTGTAGGGGGACAGCACAAGGGTGCACTAATCACAGCTGTTTCATGTCAGCATTCAGGAAGCTTGCAATAGGGTTTTATTCAACGAGCCATTCCTTTTGAAATGCCATTAGAGATATTTGCTAGGAGAAACTGGCCTCAACTAATCGTATTTAATTTTTTATCAAACGCACCATGGGAGCAGCAGGGATATGCATGAGACAGAACCAAGCAAATGGTGTTTGTTTAGAATAAATAAACTTTGAGTAAGAATTGAATCTCTTCCCTCCTGGCCACAGTTGTTCAAATACAGGCAAGTCCCTGCTGAAGTCTGTAGGGGGTCATGTCCTGGCTTAGACCTGGATGCTCTTGGAGACCTCCAGTTGTGCAAGCTGAAAGGAGAGAACTGCAGTCAGATAAATGCAGAGGAGCAGCGCAGGTCCTATGAAACTGTTCCCATCCCATCCACTTTAGCCACAATAAATGAGGTTCAGAGGTGGGGAAGGCCACAGATCTCATCAAGGGAGGCTTCCAAGCCCCTGCACTGGATGACAGATGGAGGAGGCTTCTAAGGTTTCCAAGGCGTTGAGCTGTGCAAAGCGAGAGGCAGGCGGCCCATGCTTCTCTTCACAACAGTAGCGCCTTGTCTGCAGAGCTGCTCAGTGCTGGCCCCTGTGTTAGGGTAATTGCAACCAAAAATTTTGGAAATGGAAGAAGCCAAAAGCGAATAGAAAGGAAGGCATGGCGGGAAGCAAGACAGGAGGTAAAGAGAAAGATTGAGCTAGAGAAAGCAGCAGCTCTTACTAATACTGTGAAACAGTTTTTGTACTAGTTATTTACTGAACTCAGGGCACTTCCCAGACACGGTTTTCTTGCACTTGTTAGACTGTATTCAGGGCAGGATCAGAGCCTTCAGCACAAGGTGCTGGAAGCTCAGCACAGGGTCTTGCATGAGAGCGAGCTGTTTCAGAAATAGAATTAGGTTTTAAAAATGAGAAAATTATAATTTCTGGTATTTATGTATTTATGACTCTCACAAACTTTTTCTCCGCAGCCCTAAAGCTTAGACATGCCTTCCAAACACATATACGTAGAAGCTGAGATCTTTATACGTTGAAACATGTATACATAGAAATAGAGATCCTTATACACTGAGATACTTATATGATATATAAAGTCACTGGCTGTGATTTTAAGGGAAATTATAACATGAGAGTCACAGTAGAAATATGGAAGACACTGCAAATTGAGTCTGACTGGCATCAAAACAGTGCCAGGCTGTATCTACATGGTCTTTAGTGAGAAGATAAGAGCACATTTTATCAGCAGTGTATGAGCTTGCTGGATACATCTAGTTCCTCCCCAAAAGCCCTGCTAGGTATTTGCATCGCACTGAATTTAACCTTTTCCAGCACTTGGTGGAGAATGGCAGCATTGAGGTAACCCGAGATGGGACCTGAAGCAGTATAAACTCTGGAAAGGTGGTATAATTTCCTGGGCAGCCAGGTCAGGTATGGCACAGTGCTCATGCTGTTTAAGTAACCTGCTCAGTGGTAGCAGAAAGGTGGTTTCAAGGGCTGGCCTATGATGGTGTGGAGAAACAGATCAAAAGCCCATTGGCATGAAACAGAATATTTCAGGTCTGGTCAAGAAGTTCCAAGTCATGTCGAGCTGGGCAGAGACACTCTTTTCTTTTGTTGTGTGATAAGTAATTTCCCCAGCATGTTTGTGCGTGTGAGAGAGAACAAATTTGTATTTATTGAGATGGAGCCGTGCAGCAGGAGTAAAGCAGAGCAAGGCATATCAGAGTTTGGATTTATCACCCGTACAGCAGGCCATTTTCTTTTCATTTTGACCGTAATGCTGTTTTGAGCCTCTGCCAGGCTACAAGAGCAGAGTCATTCGTGAGTCGACCTCCTGTTTCACACCCTTCATTTTTCTCACTTTGTAGGTTTTGACTGAGCTAATGCTTCCAGGAAAAAAAAAAGACTTATTGATTAGAGATAAGTCACTTGCAGCATCTAGGCTGTTATTGGTCGAGTTTGTGAGTTGCTTTAGCCATTTGGTAGAGGTGCAGGTAGTGTTTGTTCTAACACATTTAGTAAATTCTCTTGGCTTCTCTGTCCTGGTTTCTCAGAGCTTTATCACTTTGTCCACTTCCCTTGTCACCTGCCCAGAGCACTCCTGTTAGGGCTGAAGCGTGTGGTGAGATCACCTCAGCTGCTCAGAAGAGCATTTTTCTCCTCATTTTAATTTGCACTTTGTCTTTCATTCCAAAAATGGCCATCAGCCCTCATCTCGACATGATTTGTGTTATTGCCTAGGTTCTTATAGCTAAACACAAGTGTTAGGATGAGCTACGGCAAGCTTTATTTTTCTTTCAACAGTAGAAAAGATGTCCCACCATAAGGAGTCAAGTCAGATTGTGTCTACATCAGGAGGACAGTTTAGGACTTCTGGTTTTCTTCTGATATTGCAGGAAATAAGCACAGTCAGACCAATTTACTGGTGATACTTTCAGTCTTTTCTTTTCATCTGTGGAAACAAAGAAAATGTCTTGAAAATGGTTTCTTTCCCGTGGGACTTGCAAGCAATGCAGATTCTTGAAACCACAACCATCTGATGTGAGCACATTGAGGAGGCCAGAAAAGGACCAAATGATTAAAACAGGAGCTGTTGTGGTTACCACAGCCCATTGACTCTGTAAATTGTGTGTGGTGTCTTCCCCAGCTAAAGAATTTATATTGCTTAGGAGATAGAAGTAGTCCCTGAAGTGACTTTCAGATAATGTTAGTGACCTTCTAACCCATGTTAGCACATTTCCTTGAACTCTGGAAGTTGCTAATCTTGCTAATACAAATAGGAACTTGCAGTTTAATGTCTCAGTTGTGTGGTGGGCTACGGTAATTAGCTTCCTTGGAGGAGCCCTACTATGTTCCTACAAGATTTTGGTGTTAAAACTCAACAGTTGCTAATATGATAACTACATAATATGCATGAGGAAAAAAAAAAAAAGAGAATTGTGTTCCTTTTATTTTTAGAAGAGGAATCCAGAAACTAGATTATTTTTGCTAACATTTTTTGTCTTAGTTGGGGTATGAAATCCAGTGCAAATCAGCAAGTGCAGCAAGGAGAATAAAAAAAGGAAAAAGAGTCACCTTAGAAAATGAACATTTACTAGACCTCAAGCTAAAAACCAGCAGGAAGTGTTGGGAAAATAACTGTTTCTAAGATGTCTGGATTTATCAAAGCACTTATCTGCACAGCATGGAGAAAACAAGTCCTGTGTGTCAGTCCTGGGTGTGGGTGCATATGCCAACGTGTATGTTTGTGTAGGGAGAGGAAAAAAACCTCAAGGAAATGTAAAGATTATATTATCTGTAGTTATTATCTGAAAACGGAGAGGGAGAGAGATAAACAGCTGCCTTCTTTTAATCGAGACTGCTGTATGTTTGGACATTTAATGACAACGTGCACATTGACTATAGATCGCTGGATGCAGAGCTTCTTCAGAGAAATATGAAGGAGTGACCTATTATTTTCTAGTAGAAATTATGAATTGCATTGTGCCTTAGTATGGATGGTCTTATCTAAATCAGTTACTTCACCATGCTGAACCTTTCAAATGCTTTCCTTTAATGATGGAAGTAGCTATTTTGCTGGGCTTGTGATGTGGAACTGTGTGAAGCTCCTGATCACACCACGCTTGCAGAAACGTTATAAGGAGTAAAAAAATAGGGCATATGCTTTTAATTAAAAGGAAATGCAAGGGAAGTGATTTGCAGAATACTGAAATAAAGAAATGACAGCTCTTTTCCATATATTCTCACCCTCCTGAAGTTGAGTGATTGTCATATTCCTGGTAGGTGAGAAATGCTTGGCTGTTGTAGGAAGTCTTCTGCCCATAGGTCCCATTGTCCTTTGCATATAGTTATTCCTTACATGTTGTGCCTAATATCTTAACCACTGGAAACCCCGTGTCAAGATTGGCTGTCGAAGTTATCTCTCTAGTAGAAAAGATTTCTATATTTAAAATGTAAATGAAACTTAGTGAAAAACACAGGGCCAGATGCAGCTGCAGAGGAATGAGGAGGAGCTGTAGAGTAGCAGGAGTCTCACAGTGCTGTTGAATTGGGATCACACAGGCGGCATGTAGAGATGCTAATGGTGTGAGGACATGGCATGTGGACACCTTGTCCACCTCATACACCTTCACCTCTTATAAAATGTGAGCCTAAAGAGTTCCTCAGTCATTTAAGGAAACCCCTAAAACACAGCTCAGAGCCTCCTTGCAAGGCCTGACAATGCAGTAGAACAAAAGTCCAGCATATGTTTTCTGAATTCCACCTTTGGTTTTTTTGGACATGAATTTTATGGATATTGGACAAAGCCTTGTGTGGCATGGTTTAGTGTGAGGTGTCCCTGCCCATGGCAGGGGGGTTGGAACTAGGTGATCTTAAGGTCCTTTCCAAC
>JBCJKH010009620.1:5470-21249 GCA_039877255.1 Loriculus beryllinus | reverse complement strand
CAGAGGCTGGACAGTGAAATGTCAGCAAAGCAGCATTGCCAAACTCTTAACTTGGATGGTACAAATAGAACAGAGAAGAGTCAATGAATGAATGAATGGTGAACATGATAATTGTGCCAACGTTGGGCAGCTGATCTCATCCAAGCAAGGAATCCATGCACTGTTAGTCAGGCATGAAATCATGCACATTTCTGCTAGTAGGTGAAGAAGCTTAGGAATATGGTCACGGTCATCCATTTGTGCTCATCTTGGTTTAGCCTTGCCAGGATTTTAATAACCTCTGGTTCTAGCATTTAAAAAACACCAAGTAAACAGACCACAGAAACCTTGCTCTGGCTCCAGTCATCAAAAGAAATTGTGGTGTTGAACAGGAGCAAGATGCATCATGGTTATGGGTTTGCAGTAACGTAATGAGATTTGTGTGGAAGAAATGCTTAATATTGACTTTGCTTAAGAAAATTACCGCAGGTGTCAGGTTTTTCATCATCTCCTTGACCGGTTGTCCTTGGTAGTTTTGGTGGTGCAGTGTCGAAACAAAACCATGGTAAAATTAATATATCAAAATTCACAGTCTAGTGCTCGTGTTTTCATAATTAAGTGCACTTCCAAATTGGAAGGCAGAAGAGAGGGGCAAGGAATAAAATTAGCTGCAAGATAACATTATTAATCATAAGCACTGAGTAGCAGTGTTTATTTTTTTCCAGAAATAGCTTGGTAAAAAAGCCTGATCCAACTTACCCCAATAATGTTCCCACTGCAGCTTTTGCACCATCTAATTCCTCCCTTCTGAAACAACTTGGCTTATATGGAGCAGCGTAATGACTGCAGGAGCTGAAGTTCTCAATCTTTATTGACAGGCGGTCTTCCTGCAGGGAAAGAGGTTTCTCAGGGTGGGAAGCAGGGAAGAGCATTTATTAGGAAGATGCTACTAGACAGACTGTTAAAAAGCAGGAAAGTAGATTTCCAACCAGAAGTACAAAGACCATGTAAAGCCTGTTAGAGGTCTGCTTTGAAGTAAACAACTTCAGATGCCGCAACAGAGCCCTGATTTCCTGTTCCTGCCCCCTGATTAGTTTTGGATAAACGTCTTTCTAAAAAATGAGCCTTCTGGGCATTAGCTCTTTGTTATTCTTATTTCTAGAATAAAAGCAGGCTATGTATGGAGGTCCTAGATCCCTCTTTCAAATGTACGTTAATTGAATTTCCATGTTTGGCACCAGATAGACATATTCCCCCGCTCCCCCTGCCAAGATTTGGTGTGCAGAAAATAGCCATAGATTAAGTGGGAAAAGACATTTTGGTTTATTATTTGATCACTATTTTTTTGTGGACCAAATTTCAGATGTAAGCAGGGCTCCTACAGGCATCTCACCTAATTGATGAGGTTTGTGTAATCCAAAAGGGGTCAGTGGTTCCTGGTTTCTGTAGGACCTGTTGGTATGGGATGTCAAGCCCAGACCCAGCCACTAGCAGTGTTCCGTATCAATCAGGACCAGTTTGAGAGTGCAGAGTCGGTGCCTGATCCATTCCAGGTAAAAAGGATGCAAGCCGGTAGCTGAGCCAGGCTGCAGAGAGCTGGAGATGCGAGGCTGGCTGTTCGCCTAATATTTCTAGGGTGCCAGAGTAGATCAGAGAAGAGAGCACAGGTGTGATAGCAGATGTGGTTGGGCTGCTGATGATTTAAAGCGACAATTAACATTATTCTGCATTGCCACAGCCTGTTACTTTGCAGTCCCTTGTCTCTGGTTTAACTCTTTCTTTTTTTCTTTCTTTGTTTCGTTATCTCTGTTATTCATTGCCAGTTGTCACTCAGCTGAATTGTGCTATTGTACTGTGTCACCAGGATTTTAAAATCTTTTTATTTGTGTAAAACCATTCTGTTAATGGCTAGACTCCTGGGATTCTGATGGGGGGGGGGGGGGGCACATGGAAGACCACTCAAAGGAGTAATATATGTGGGTGAATGTTTTCTAGAAAGTATGAAGAAAAGGCAGAAAAGAACCCATTGTAATAACAGGTTTACCACGCCATGGTAAAGCACACATGTATTATTATCCTATGCTGCAGTCTAATGTCACAAAAGTGAATGCAATTTGGCATTCCATTAGTGAATCTCTTTCTCTAGGTTAAAAACAAAGACTGTTCAGTTGAAAGTCTTTAACATCTTGCTACTTTAATACGTGAAAGCTTCTTGTCACTTAGAGGATCATGTATTACTGGCATTATTCCCACCTTTAATGCATTTTGCACCAGTAGGTTTCATGAATATTTAAAGCAGGGCAGTGGCTATGCTCTTTAGCACGGGATTGCAATCTATTGGTAAATCAGACATTTGGTGTTGCTTACTTTGGGTTTTATTTCTGAGCTGGCTAAGGAATAATTGATTTTTTAAGACAGGGCTACTCAACACCCCGAGAGATACACTTAAAAGGAAATGAAAAATGAAGCTTAACATTCTGAACCATGGTGTATTTCTAAGATCTTCCAGAAAGCATCTATGAAATACTCACTCACTGTATATAAATAGTGCTCAACAAATGGAGGGCCTGCTCATCTACTGAAGTGGCTTAGTGTCAGTGCATAAGCACGTCAGAAACCTGCATTCCAGTATTAATCTCCTCCTTATGGGCCACTGAGGAAATAAGAGCACTCTACACTGGACAGACCACAGTTTGGATAGATACTGGGCAGCTATTTCAGAGGTCCACAATGTGTCCAAGTAAGTAGAAGAAGATAAATAATAGGAAAAACTCTTTCGTTGAATTTCCTGTTGGAAAACGCCAACAATAGAGAGGACAGAAGTATTTTCTTAAACAAGATTAAAGCCTGCAAACCTCTGACTTGTACAGTTAATCAAAGTCAAAATGATGAATCGGGGTTAAATATGCATGCCTCTTCCTTGAATTTCAATATCAGCGGGTCAGCCAGCAGCAGTCCCAAAGTGCAGCATTGCCCAGAATGAGATGCAGTTTGCTAACTATAAGACAGACACACAGAGATTTATGATGGGCTTGGGAGAGAGTGCTTTCCCTACAGCCTGGCATCGCCTAAGGAAGTGAGGATGCCATCTCTGCAGATTGCTCCTCTGCCGCCTTCTTCCTTCCAGCTGGAGGTTGTAGGTAGAAAAAGGAGGCAGTGGTAGCCATGGCAGGAGAGGCCTGACCTTGAAATAGGCCACTCAAGGGGTTGCACCCATGACAAAAAGGAGCTTAAATACCCTTGCTGCTTCCTGCAGCTTGCTCCCACATGCCCCAAGGACTCCTTGGCAGAGCAGAGGGTTTTGTGCCCTGCCATAGGCAGCATGCTAGTGGTAGGCAACTTTTCTCCCTCCTTACAAGCCTGGCCCATGCTGGAGGAGCCTTTTCCATTTCTTGCAAATGGGCAAGGATCCCACCGGGCAGGTTCAGCTCAGTAGAGGATGCTGAGGCCACTCTGTGAGGACACGGTGTCCTTGATGACCTGAAGCTCGGACCTTGGAGGGAGGCATCCAGGCCTGAATAAAAGAGCTTGCCATGTTCAGTGTCTAGATCAGTGGGTGAAGGAAGGAGCATCAGTCTCAGGCATGCTGTGCAACTGTGTGGTATTCCCAAGGAGATGGCAGCGTAATTATAGCAGGCCCCTTGTGTCCTGCTCTTCTTTCCGCATGACTGGGACAATAAACTCCGCTTACCCACAGCAGATACACACACATAAAATGTATTAAGAAGATGAACTGTTTCAGTCCTTTGTTTCATATTTCACTGCTAATCACTGATATATGTAGTTTGGGTAAATGCTCCTATAAGGCAAGTGAACAGTCTGAAACACATGAGGATGGGTGAAACTGCTTTCTCATGCTAATAAGAGGCGCTGTACATGGGAGATATTTGTGCAAATCATGCAGCTGCCATCTGCAGTGACCTCTACAATCAATATTGCTCTAGCAATCAATATTTATCTTTATTATAGTATAGAAAGAAAACATATAAAAGAAACTAATGATTTTGCCAGCTTCTCAATCCACCTAGCAATTAGGTCAGTCAGCTTTGGGTCCCGTCCCCCTTCCATCAGTTGCTTTCAACCAGAGCATCTGCAAATAAGATGCTATACTACTACAAAGTACTAAAAGGTAGTTTGAAAGCTCACATATATTACATGGGTATTGGCTGCTTCATGTTCAGCAGTGTGTATAATAACTATGTGTGACCTACTTGTTCCAGATGCAGAAACAAAGAGCTCCTTTAACATCTGCAGTGTCCCGAGCATTATACAGTAGATATATTGCCATTTTCTGCTGCTTCCTTTCTCTTCACTCATGACTATTTGTAATGCCTAAACATACTCATTGGGCTTGTGGTGCAAATAAGCTCAGAAATGGAATCAAACAATTAAAAACCCCACAATCTTGCAATTTCTGCTTAACTTCAGATCATACCTATGGCATGAAGTGAAGCTGCTGCTGCATAAATCTTCATGTGGTGCTTAGTAGTCATGTCTAATAACAGTCCAGGCAGGGGTTTACAGAGGAAAGTAAAGGCACTGCAGCACTCAATCTCTGCATTGCACAACCGAGCATCTTGCACCCTCCTTCTTACACCTGTGTCACTTCTATTAGCCCCATCCTCATAACAGGTAACTCCAGTGCCTGCCCAGAAATTAGCTCAGTTCTTGCTCTGTGAACTGTTAATGTATCATTTGGCACATGTTTTGTAGTTCAAAGATTTTGGAATAAAAAGAAAGCAGCCAACTTCCATTGTCACTTTTGAGATGCTGTGTTGTATTACCTGTAGAGATACCATGCAGTGGGATAATAGTCAGCACTACTGTAAATAAGTAGCCTGAGCAACTGGAAATTGGTCCATGAAGGACTTGCAATGAAAGACAAAACATCAGGAATGTTAGGAAACACAATATGACACCTACCTATGTGTTGTATTTTAATTATTAAGCCTGCTCTGAGAAGGGGTGGCTTTTACAAGAGGGTGGTCAGCCAGATCTGCTGCCTGGGTGTGAAAAGTGAATATGAGAACATGAACCTGGCTATGTTCCTTCATTGGGGCTGTGGAAGGAAAGGCCATGTGAACTGGAATGAAAGTGGGAAAACTGGCAAAATACAAATTTCTAGCTTGAATTCCTGCCCACAGCACAAATAAGAGCAAAGCTGCAGTGGTTCCAGCTTAACTGACAGCTTGAGGCTTATTAGGAGGCATTGTCTAGACATCATGTAAGAGTCAAAAAATACAGTCCACAGGTGAGCATTTCATGAATGCCACAGCTCCTATCAGGTTTCTCACTAGTAAGCTAGTGAGAGATTGTAGGACTCTTTCAGTGCACAATTTCAACTTAAACTAGCCCAGATGAAAAAGTGGCTTTGTCCACAACCGTAGTCAAAGGAAGATCCCTGCTGACTTGTAAAAGACCTAAAGTCAAGCCAAAACTAGGTGTGTTTCCTCTTTTTCAGCAATGAGTCTGCAGAAAGAGCAAGGGAAAGGAAGGGTTTCTCTAAGAAACCCTGTGGCCCAGTCCTCCAAAGTAGGAGGCAGGAATGAGCACCTTGTTCTTCTAAATTGAATGCACTACTAGTGGCTTGGCTAGAAAGTTGGGAAAATCATGGCTTTCTTGGATATCTGGTGAAACTTCTTATTCTACATACATTACATTTGGTTTTAGTTAAAAGCAGCTTTTTTTCCCCAGTCACAAAATCGCTTTACCATCTTTGAGCCTTCATCCTGTGCCAAAACAGCCTATTCAATTTTGAAGTGAGTCTGATTCCTGACTCCCTCAGGGTGATGGTTTGGAGAAGCTGACCTTTCCATCCATAGAGTCAATGAAATCCTTCAGAGGCTCATGTTCATTTGAGAAAGTTCTGCCTTTCCAGATTCTCAGGATTTATTTTCTTAATAACATTCTTTAAAAAAAAAAAAATGGTTTTAACATAACCCAAGATTGTCTGGAGTTACTTATATTTCACAGTGTTTTATTGCCAATACACTTTGGAACACTCTGGTAAATAATTCAGCCTACACAAAGAAATTGGCAATATTTTCTCTATACATCGAGGAAGTCTGTCATATACACTATATATCACAGCTCTAAATGTTCTCAGATAAATGCAAACCCACATTGTGTTCTGTCTGTACTACTCACCCAAGCAGGTCTTTTAGAGACCCTGTACGGCACATCCATCTCATCCAAAACCTAGGATCCCTAATGTTTGGTTTTGTAATAAACCAGACATTTGTTATCTTCTGCAATTACAGCAATACTCACTCTATGTCCAGGGGATAATACCCTACACACTCATAAAGCTTATAGATTTTTTTCCCATGTGCTCCTCTTTTCAGATGCTGATCCAGACTTGGGGTTTGGTTTCAGAAGGTGAACTTCCAGCTTATGGAGGTCAATGAAAGTTATTCCACTTACCAGTGAAACAAAGGTTCTTTCCCTGTATAGTAACTGTGCAGTAATGTCTCAGTAGCCAGTGGAGCCTTTTGCTGGTGGAAGGGAGAATAGACTCTGTTGGAGTGTAAATGCACAGTCGTTCATGGACTGCAAAGGAATAACTTGGAAATTGTGATGCTAAAAGCAGAATTTGGCCTACTGACTGCTTCAATTGCTTCAGAGGAAATAGTGATTTGTGAAAAGCCAAAAATAACTTCTGAGATTCTGGGGGGGAGGGGGGGTGTCTTGTCTTATCCTAATGCCAAGCTCCTGTAGGAGAAAGCACAAATTCTGCTAAAATTTAAGGGGAGGAAGGATTGTAAGGCATGTAGAGCTGTCATTTGTCTTCACAAATTAGTCACATCATCAGTCTGTCAACATTAGAGGGTTGTTGGGTTTTTCTTTTTAAGGTAGCAGTAATCTTAAATGTGTGGCTCAAAATGGCCTGATTTTCCTGTTAGGTTTCCATGGCCAAGATGCCTATGCCTAGGTTCAGCATGTGGTATGTGGATGAGAGGCATGAAGACATGGTCATGGCAGAGAAGGCTGGAAGGATGGGCCGGGAAAGGATAGAGCACTGTGGGAGCAGGGAGAAAACCTATAGCTGACTGGCAGCTGGTCCAGTTTGGTGGGCAGTGGGGAGGAGCTGCAGTGTGCTGGGGCTTGAGAGGATTTTGGGGACAGTACCTGACAACAGCAAGGAGATGGTCCTCGCCTGCCTTCCTTCTGCATGGCTTGGAGACACTCAGGATGGAGCAGGTGAATTGAGCATGTGTATGGATAGCTGGAGGATGTGTGGGGTAGCGGCTTGGCTGGCATCGAGGTGGTGTGGCTGTGGACTCCGTTAGTGTCGACCCGTGCATGTTATAAGGGTGCACAATGTGGCTGGGCATTGTGTGAGACATCCACAGCATCCCTCTGTATGTTCAGGAAATGTCCATAGAGCACATATACACATGGCAGCACAGCAGAGAGCATATTGTGTGCCCAGTTTAACAAGGGAGCAAATGAACCCAGGGATTTCTGTATTTTATTCCTCTGCCACCAGCTGTGAGTGGATTTCAGTTCTAGGCAGGAAAACGTAGCAGCTTTCTGAGCACACACCTTTATTTGCATTTGAAGGAATGGCTTCAGAGCTGTCCTGTGCTCTTGCTGTAATACAGGGTGTTACAAAGATCATGCCCCACTCCTGATGGAGGTGGGAGGTGCAGGTGCTCCAAGGGGAAGCCACCACTCCGTTGTGTACCCCCATGGCTGGGACAGGCCGGGCTCACCAGGCTGTGAAAGCGTGCATAAGGGATAATATGATAATGCACAGCAGATATTAATGTGCGTTGACACACAATCATCTGCGTACATCAGGGCATTACAGCGTGAAAGAGCAAGTGCAGAGACCTTGGAGAGCAGCGCACTTTCGTACCTTTTTCTCCCTTGATTTTGTTTCCCCTTTTTGTTATTTAAAAATAAGATTTCCTTCTCCCTGGCCCCCCATTTAGCCAAAGTCATGCCCTAGTAGTAAACAGAGCAGTGCCTTCATGACGGCCTATTTATTCGCAATAAAAAGCTGATTGGCCTAATGCACAATCAAGAAAGGAGTGACATTTATTGCTTCAGTTTTATGATGCTGTGAACTGAGCAAGATTTGGAGCCTTACAGTGCCTTCAGGGGGCAGGAGATCACCAGCAATGAATTGTATTTATACCTTTTCCAATTTCCTACTAACATTTTAGCAATAAATAGACTGTGTTGTTATTGAGTTTTATGTAAGTATGTTTACGAAAGCAGGGATACAACTTTGTAGCTCAGAATTACACGTGTTGGCTAAATAGATCAGCAGAGAGAATAACTATGTAAAGCACTGGGAAAGCGCTTTCCAATTTATTATCAAATGTCTTAATAGAATGCTTCATGTCTTCCATCCTACTTTATGTTAACTATTAAATTAAAACTGCATCCATTGCAGAAGGTCGGAAGCTCCTTCACACACCCGTGTTGGAACATCAAGGCCACGATTTGTTCACACGTCTAAGCCATTAAAAATACATCCCATGCATTAAATATGAGCCTGAGGAAAACTCAATAGGAGTTGACGCGCAGGGCTGACCTCAGCTCTCACAGCCTGTGAGGTGTGTCAGGTGTCCCTTCCCCACGGCGTCCATCTCCTGCCCTGGGCCTTTCCCATGAGCAAATCACTGCTAAAAGCCTGTGTGAGATGTGTGCAGATATACAGACCTAATTGCTGTGTCAGCCTGTCCCTTTTGTAATGAAGCTCTCCCATGTGAAGAAGCCTGGGTGCCCCAGGGATGCCCGTCCTTGTGGTGCATCCCTTTGCAGGTGGATTCCACTGCTCTGTGTCCCAGATGGTTACTCTCATCTCATTAGTTTGTTGGCAAGGGTTTGTCATTGATACACGGCACATTTCATTCATTCGTACATCTTCCTTTCCCTGGAAGTAGTACTTTTCCTTCTGCCTTGCTCCCAAAAGCAGTCAGCCACTGTGGTCATCATGAAACAGCAAGAGAAGAGGCAGCATCCCCAGCCAGTAATAATACCTGATTTTGTACAGCGGCTTTCACCTACAAACCTGAATGCTCTGAGGAAAAAGAGGGCTACTACTGCTCTCTCCTTCTTGCACGTGCAGCAATTTGCCCAGGTGCCAGGCTCATACCTATGGGCCAGGATCTCATTTCACCGCTGTGCAGGACAACATGAGGTTATCTTGCTTTATTTCTGCCTGTGCAGGAGGTGCAAACAGTGCCTGAAGGAAAGCCCGGAAGTATCCTCCTGAAATTTCATTAAATCGCTAGACTGGATTTTGTTTTGTAATTCAAGTCAGCTTACCAAGCTGGGGAGCCTGGAGTCAGCAGCCAATTCAGATGATGCTGCCTCAGGCAGGTCTTCTCATAAGTGAGAGGCACACATTTGAGGACACAGAGCAGCTGATGGTGAGAGGTAGTCTGATTTTGCATGTGTGGAGGGAGTCTTTACAAAGAAGAATTATTTTACCTCTGTTTTCTTCTCACTAGTTTTAGGAGGGTCACTCCTAAGCCTTGCTTTCACCACCAGCAGTGGATAGCAAACGTGTTGCATGGGATGGGGCTTGCAGCACATTGATCTCCACTAGCCAGAAGGCCATCATCCCTTTACTCTCACTGATAAATGAGTCCACTTCCCACTTGCAGAAGTAGCTTAACAAATCAACCAGAAATCTGCCATTGGTCCCAACTGCTGCTGCTGCTCTTCATAAGCAGACCCAGCCTTCCTGCATGGCAAGGTTCATGTAGGACCTACACCTAAATGGTGTCCCTTGCTTCCCACCAGACTATTCCCAATGGCTGCTGAAGGCCAGAGTGAAACGCTGGGATTTATGGGGACGATTCTCAGTAGTCTGCTGGCTTCGAGATAGGAGCAAACAATATCAGGATAAAATGCTCGTGAAGGACAGACTCAAATGTTTACAAAAGGAGAGAAACAGCAAAGCTTTGTTTTAGCGCAGGCTATAGAAACACGAAGGACATCAAGTGTAGGCAAACCATAGAAAGCCATTTATTTCATTCTATGTGCTTTAAATAAACTCCACACATTAGATACCTGCAGATACTTGAATTGGCATATGAACACAATTAGAATTTTCTTCTCCAGTCACACAGCTAGCATGAGGATTTTTCCATTGCTCTTCAAACCCAGTCATCAGCCTTGTAATTCTCTATTTTCGCTGCTTGGGTTTAAGGCATCCAGCCTAGCAAAGACTGTTTTACATAACTTAGTTCCTTTAAATAGGAATGATATTTAAAAAAAATAAAATGAGACATTTATTTTGCCTTAAAGGTGTTAGCATACAATTCACTGTACTGCTGAGGGCACTAGAGGTATAGGAAAGCCAGATGAAGGTCGTATTATAATTGGTGCTTTGAATTGTAAGAAGGAAGCAAAGGTGAAGTTTGTGATGTTTTTTGCCGAGAACTCAGTAAAGAAAGTTGCAGGGAAAAAATGAAAGGAGAATTAGGAATCAAGTTGCAGCGTCTTGCACAGCAGATTAAAGCAGTTTTCATGAGCTGCAGTCTCCAGCCTTGAAAACTGGTGCAGCGTGGAAACAGCTCCTCACCCAAGCTGGTCGGGCTCAGGGAAGGATGCAGAGCCTGGGTGGCTCTCCTCATGGCAATAAGGCGAGGAGGTGGCTCTGGGAGCAGTCCATTAAACTGTTTTGAAACAACCTCCAGGAGCTGTCATAACAAACGTGCTCTGCAAATCCATACATATTCCTAATAAGCATTGCCAGTCACTCCCAGTTATTAAGCAGCAGCAGCATGGCAGCTGTATGGTGATTGCCCTAGCTCCTGGCTCTGCACTCCAGCTAGACTCTGACAGCATGTTCCGTTTGGTATGCAAGGAAAGGCATCAATAAATATGTTCACCACTTTAGTGCATTTTAGCTTGACATATGTCCAGTAAACAGTATTTTGCTCTCTTGATGTCAAAAATCCCCCCAAAATCACCTGATTATTCAGTGCTTCCTTCTGTTATGATGCTTTGGGGTCCTTCAAATCATTTTCATTATGCACTACATAATAATAAAAGCCTCTATGCAGTCTGCTGATAATTCCGTGCATGGTCTCTGTGATTTCTGATTGTTTGAATAACAGGATGCTATTGAAATGCCATGCAGAAGCGTTGCATCACCCTGAGAGAATCAAGCTTTTCTCCTTTTACTCCTGGTGAAGATAAACATTTGAACAGCTGAAATAGGTAAAATATCCTAGGGAAACCACTGTGAAAAGCAGACATGCTAAAGCCCTTTGTGCAAAAGCTTGGCTACAAAGGACAAAAAGGAAAAATAAATTAGATAAATAAATATCATTGAATGGAAGGCACTCGAAATAAGCTGTTCTTTTTCTTCTCTTGTGATCTTAAAGCAGAAGAGAAGCACTAGCAGGCCCAGGAAAGAAATATTGCATGCTATTTTTGTGCTGCTGTTATAAAATATGTATTGTTTATTGTTCTGCACTGCAGCTAAAGTTTTGCATCAACCTCAAAAATACAGCAAAGTTTGTTTTGAAGGAGACGCGCAGCACTGCTGTTCTTTAATGATGTTCTTAAGAGTGCAGTGGTAGGATTTCAATCTTCTTACAAGCACAGGCAGGTTGTAGGGTATGATTCATAGAAAGTGTAAAATACTGTGTGCCTGTGTTCATTATGAATATGTTTTGTATATACTATTTTATAGATATGTATGTCTATATATATATGTGTGTGTACCTGGTGTTCAACCGGATTCTAAGCCAGGCAATGATGCCAGGCAGTCTTGTCTCCTGGCTGGAGGCACTGTTGGGTGCCATCCTCTTGGGCTGTGCTTCACATGTTGCAGAGGCCACTGTGAGGTACCTGAGCTCAGCCATGCTACCAAAAGTCCCTTTTGACTCTGTACTGAGGGTGCCAGGACTTTACACTAAAACTTACCCCTCTGTAAAACAGGTATAACAATATCAAGTTATTGTTGCTATAGGGCT
The DNA here is from genome assembly GCA_039877255.1 of Loriculus beryllinus. Classification (NCBI taxonomy): domain Eukaryota; kingdom Metazoa; phylum Chordata; class Aves; order Psittaciformes; family Psittacidae; genus Loriculus; species Loriculus beryllinus. The sequence continues at coordinate 9,322 of JBCJKH010009620.1, read as the reverse complement.
GTATGAGAATACCGTAAAGCTTAATGGTGTACTTGTAAATGAGTTTGAGGGGCAGAGGAAGAAGCTGGTGTTTATGTGGTCTTTTTGAGACTGATGTTGAAATAGAGGTACATGCAAGCCCTCTGGACCAGTCCATTTTAGCTGTCTGTGCGTGCAGGCAGCTTTGAGGATGTGGTGCAGAGGTGGGCAGTAGAGGTGATAAGAGAGTCACTCCCCAATAAAGGGGTGTTGCAGGCAGTGTGTTTTAACAAGGCACAATGCCACAGGCACACAGACAGTCTGAATGGGCTAACTGAGCTCCTGGAGGCTGGGTCTGCCCAGCCTGGTTAACCTTGCAGGTCCCTGCTTAGAGCTAGTTCAAGTACCTCTGCATGGTGTTGTGTTGAGACATATAAAACATACCCAAAGCTGCCTGGGTAAATGAATGCTCCCACCAGCCTCCTGACACGTGGCTGAACCACAGTACAATGCATGTTCAAATGCTGAGGCATAATGCTCAGCCTGGCTTCATTTCAACTTGCCTGCTGGTAATGTCAACAAAGATGCCCTGTGTACCAGAAAGAAAAACCTTGCAGGAATCCAAATGATAGAGAAGGCATTTGGGACTGATTGCCAGGCACTTTATGCAGGCATATATTGCCAGGTTTGCTTCAAATGTGCATCTAATGTCCTATTCAGAGGGGCAGGGGGCTTGGAGAGGACCATACTGACATCTGACCAGAAATTTTGAGTTTCTGATCACTGTTTTCTACACGGAGCAGAGGAAGATAAGAAATGTCTCTGGTGGAAATACAAACGTACAACCATATTTTTATTAATACACTGTTTTATGGTGAAGGGAATGCTTCGGGCTTGTTCATGCTGCAAAATGTTGTTGGTTTATTCCTTTGTTTTTTTTAATATTTTTATTTTTGCCTGGAGAAAATCTACGACGTTTAAGTGATTGCAAAATGGAACATCGCTATCCCTGTAAAATAGTGCTCGCTGAGACATGGTGGGATCTCACACTTGACCAAATTAGCATATGCGCTCAAATATCAGAGCTCTGACTAGTAAAAATAACACTAGATTTGCATTTTCACATTTTTAGCTCTCGCTTCCCTGTCTGGTTTTATGCCTTTTTCTCTTGAGTGACAATTCTCTTTGTGGCAGATTTATTGCTGTTCTGCTGTTTGGACCCTATAATCAACTAGACACTTGGCTGAAGACGTTAGTCATTTCATTAAGTACTTCTTTGCAGATATCTCAGACACAATTTTCTGTTGCTCTGGTTCCAAAAAGTAAATGACCCGTGGCCAGCAAAGTCTGCATATGAATCTTTAATAAACAGAGGTAATACCAACAGTGTTCTCAGGTTTCCAAACTGCAGAGGGCTAATTAAAAGATGTTGAATAGGGAAGAACTGCCATCACCATCTCGCTCTGACAAAAATGTGCCTGCATCTGTTCCCAGTAAAACTGCTCTTCTAGAAGCATTGCCTCATTTATCCTCCTTCCTTCCCATCAGAGCTACACATGAAACCTTCTTCATGCGACGTGCAGATATTGCATAGTAATTTAAAATAAAGAACATTTTTCAGTAATACATTGCCAAAAACAAAGACTGAATAGTTGTCTTAGGAGTAAAGATAAAGCATGGAGTGGGGTTCTTTTTATCATCACTGTGTCACTAATGATTATACTTTATTCATGAACTAAGGAAATATAATTACAGCACTTCCCTACACATCATAGGCAAAGAACCATTCTCTCATTTTATTGAGATGCCTCCTTAAAACGCAGTTCTTCCCTCCAGGGACAGTCCTTCATAGCCTTGAATCCTCTCTTCATCAGCATGCTCTCTGCAGGCAAAGGTACACTCTGTGCCCAGAAAATAATACCATATGTTATTTGCAGAAGAGTGGGCAGTTAGGAGCCTGTGTACTCACCGGTGTACTCACCCGTGCCTGGTTTATTGACCCCATTAATTTTTACAGAGACTGATGCAACAGAAAGCCAAGTTGGCTGCTCCAGCTTGGCCAAGCAGCCTGATGCAGCACATTGCCACTACTGCTGGGACATAGACCTCTCTGAAGTCTGAAGAGGGCATCTTTTCGCTGTCAAGATCTGTGCAGGAAATTACTGGTCTACTTTGCACTCTTCTCTTATTTCCCTAATAGGGAAGGAGAGAAGTGTGTTACACACATTGAGTAGTGAGAACCTCTCCCAATATGCACATGGGTTCCCTTGTGCTCTTTAATACATTTATTACATTATTGTCCTGACAGAAGCTCATAGACTGAAGCACAACCACTTGCACTCCACAAGTTAATAGTGAGGCACAAGGAGGTGCCTGTCAGCATCTTACCTGCCACATGAAGCCTCATGGGCTCCTCCAGCATGTTAGCTGCAGAGCTGCACTTCTGTATGCAGACACCCTCCAATTCTGCCTGGATGTGATGTTCTCTTATGAGCATCCAGGAATGTCACCAAGCAGTTGCTGCAGAATGTACCATGGGGAAATCCCCTGAGGAGGTGCCCAGGTCTACCCATTGGACAGTCATTTCAGTTTGCTTTGATTTTCTTGCTTTCCTGATCCCCATAATAACTAACTGGATTCCTGGATGTTCAGCTCCTCCAAGATTTTCATCATATGACATGAAATGGAATAAAATAAAGCATATAAAAGAAGTGGAATTCATCAGAGACTATCATAATGACCTGCAAGAATAGACATAAGAAAGTGAGCCTTGTTTAGTGGTTGTTTACAGTGACAGCCCAAATTTTAATCAATTAACATATGAGCCCATTACATGAAAGACGCAATGGGCCTGTGGGACAGCATATCTTCCTTCCTCAGGGGAGCTGCAGGGTATCGGCTGACATCTTGGAAGCACCCCTTCCTCACTGATGCTTTTAAAGCTGCTTTTCTGACAGCAGAAGGCATAGTTAAGCCTTGCACATGCATTTTGTGTGTGCCCTTGGGCATGGTTTCATCCTGTGACCCCATAGGAGACCTCATTGACCTTCTCACAGCTTCTTGAGCCCGAGGAAAGCTCAGTCAGCCTTTATATTGCCAAGCTTTCTTCAGTGCTACAATCAGGAACAGAGAAACCACATAGATTTATTGATATAACTATAATCAGAAGTCATAGCCAGGATGATAAAATGGTCAAATGATCAAATTACTTAAAATCAGAGGCATACTGAAGTGCCTCAGGGACCACAAAGCTGCAGGCAGGCAGCCGGCCAGCTATGTGGCAGTGGGTTGCATGCTGCCAGCCCCATGCAGGCAGGGGGAACAAGGGAGAACCCCAAGGTTTGGTGCAGCCAGCAACCAAAAGGGTTGTTTTTTGGAGCAAAAGGGTTGCTCCAATTTTGTCACTTGTGAAAGATGAGGAGGCAGAGCCTGGGCAGATCCAGGTTGCATGGTGAGTGTGAGAGGGATGTGCCAGTGCTGGACGCTAGCTGGGAGCAGGATGGTATTTCTGGGCATGAGAAATGCTGGGGCAAAGGCTCTCTTCAGGATTCTTGTGTCCCCCAGGATCTGAAGTCTTGAACACCATTAGGATTCTTACCTAATGCGCACCCTGGAGACCGAGCAGGGATGTCACAGTTTGGTTCCGCTCATTTTATAGGAGATAGTCCCACTTCTGCATTTTATAACGCTTTGAGAAGTGAAGGCACTTTTACCCATGGCTTCAGGATTTCATTCAGTCAAATACATTAAGTGCTGTTCATTTTGTATTTATTACCACCAGTACATCCTGCTTAAGGATGATGTATGGTATGAAAAATTCTTCCCTGTGAGGGTGCTGAGGCGCTGGCACAGGGTGCTCAGAGAAGCTGTGGCTGCCCCATCCCTGGCAGTGTT
>JBCJKH010009619.1:0-16011 GCA_039877255.1 Loriculus beryllinus | reverse complement strand
CGCAGCTTCTCTGCTCCAGGCTGAACAGCCCCAATGTTCTCAGCCTGGCTCCATACAGGAGGTGCTGCAGCCCCTGAGTGTTCTTGTGGCCTCCTCTGGACTTGCTCCAACAGCTCCATCTCCTTCTCATGCTGAGGAATCCACCGGTGAGATACACATGGTTCAACATCAGGTGCCTTAGGAGAGCAGATCAGCTGAACCCAGCACTGGGGAAGCAATCTGATTTGCTTCTGAAGTGTAGTTGGATGATTTGGTGCAAATAAGTCACTACAGGATAGATTATTCTCTGTGTTTCCTATGGTGTTTTGCTGAGGTGGCAGAAGGATCATGGAGCACCTGCTGCTGTTTCTCCCATGGCATCACTCCTGCTTGAACCCTGCAGCACAGAAACTCAGAAAATGTTTGACTTCGCTTCCCAGTTTCTGCTACAACAAGAGCTGTTGCTTTGCAGGATTAAGGCGACCGTGGAAGACAGAGGGTAAAGACATCGACATCTTGGCATGGTAAAACGTAGGCACCTCAGAGCAAGCGGATGCCTCATGTCAGTGACCAACATAAGGGAGCCCATTTGCTCATCCCCCATGGACAGGGATCCCTGTGCAGGGTCCTCCTTTCTCCCAGTTCATCTCTGGGGGAAGGCTGCTCCCATTTTAGTAGTGCAGTGATCCTCATTATTGCACTTGTATGGGCATGTGGGCAATGCATGATGGACCTTGACATTTGCCATCAGCAAAATGAAGTCCTCCCAGTTCCAGGTCACCCTGTATTGGTTTTGTACCAAACCTTTTCATGTAAACAGCCATTTCACTTCAACAAGCCAGTCACATCCCCTGCAAAGCCTGCGTGCCAGCAACGGGCTCTCCACAGCTCCAACTGAAGGAATTCAAGGTAAGTCTTACGCAGCATTTGCTGATCCAGACCTATTGCAGGGCTTTGTCTTAGCCTGCCTCTACCGTGCTTGCAGTTATCAGAGAAGGGAGCAGCATAGGACCAGGCTCCACATTTACCAAAGTCTTTACTCATCTTTTATCTCAGGATGCTAGGGAATTGCCGGAGGAATGCTTTGTGTCCTTCACTGCAGCAGGACCCAGCTCTGATAAAATCTGTACTGGTATCTGGTGGGAATATTTGTAGGATCAGGGCTTGGCCTGCAGCTTGTCATGGAAATGAGCAGTGGTTTCATTGCCTGCTTCCCTGGCCCAGCTCTGCTCCCATGGCTGACAACTGCTGCTAGAGCAGAGTGGGGTTTGTTGCAGAGGGGTCTGCAGACCCATGGGACCGAGTGTGATAGTTCCTGTGGGACAAACCCACAGAAATTTAGGACCGTGGGATCCTTCTGACCCTGTGCAAATAGAAGAAACACCCTGCTTAGGGTGAGATCTTCTAATGACCAGGGTACCTGTGGCTTTCTTCTCCTGTATGTAGGTACACTGATACTCATAGGCATGCTACACTCTGTGACATGCACAGATTGGATATAAGATTATTGTAAAATATAAGATTATATAAGATTATAGATTGGATATAAGGAGGAAGTTCATTACTGTGAGGGTGGTGAGGCACTGGAATGGGTTGCCCAGGGAGTCTGTGAGTGCTCCATCCCTGGCAGTGTTTAAGGCCAGGCTGGACAGAGCCTTGGGTGCTATAGTTTAGTGTGAGGTGTCCCTGCCCATGGCAGGGGGGCTGGAACTGGATGATCTTAAGGTCCTTTCCAACCCTAACTGTTCTATGATTCTACTACTCTATGCACACTCCACAAGCCAGTGTGCTGTTCCAGAAACAGTGCTTTGGGCATTTTTGCATCTCTCCACCTCAGTTTGAGCATAACTCTCTTGGGCTGCAGTAAAATCTCCATGCGGGCGAGGTGGCTGAGCCAGCCCAGGTGTTGCAAGGTACCACAGCAGCCGGTGACTCAGGTTCTCTGCTGTATTCTCTAATGATGGTGTCACCCTGTTAATCACCGCATTCTCAGCTCCCCACTGCCAGTATCTTCCCAGGTTTTGTGTATCTTAGTGTGTTCAGACAACCAGACACATTTCTGGGTGCGCTGCTGGGTACAAATCGCTGGTAGCAGGCTCCTGGGCAGCAGCATCATGGGCTGAGTGAACGTAGCAGTGCTACCCCATGATACACTTGCTGGAAAGGGAGGAACACAGGAGCACTGCGCTGTCACCGTGTGCTGCCGGGCATGGATGAGAAGGAAGAGCTGGAATGAGTGAGCGAACAGATCTGTAGTTGAGCAGAGGGTTTCTGCTGGGTCCCTACGAGCCTGGCAGTACACCTAATGGGAGAGCTGCAGCATTCCTGCTGGTTCAGCATGCCAGCACTCCCTGGGAATCAGCTGCACATCCCGCAGCCAAGGGGAGCTGCATCCTTTCACTTGCTGCGCTGCTGTTTTCATGGTACCTTCAATGTGGGGTCCGAGATGCAGAGAAGCACCTGAGCACTGGAGCTCTTATACCATGGTCCCACTGTAGGTGATGCCCCATGACCCTGGTCTTCACGGCTCCCTCCTTGGTCTGGGTGCTTCTAGGTCAGCTAGGTAGCCGTGCCCACAGCCTGTGCACCTAGCTCCAGGACTAACTGGCTGTGCTGCTTGCTGCTTGTATCCACACAGGTTTCCAGGAGTGCCACAGTGGCCAAACTTGATGGACTGCCTGCCTGAAGTAGCTGGGTGATCAGCTCAAGTGTTTATTTGGGCGGACTGTTTCCTCCTTGTGTCCTAATGCTTTAACTGCTGAGCTCAGCCTGCAAGCTGTTTTGTGGAACTCTCTTTGTTTCCCTTGCTCCTGAAGTTAAAACCCCTTTGCCCCTGTGTTCCCTGCTTTCCTATGGAAAGGAGAAGATTTTGTGTTTCAGTAGACTATAAAGCACTATGTGGCCGGTCAGTTCAATGCGGGGCTGCTTTCTGGTGATGGGCAGGAATACACCTCTCTTCTTCTTAGCTTTCTTACTGTGAGCAATGGGCGCTGCTATGAGGAGATGCAGGCATGGCTCAGCCCTAAGGGGAAGTACAATCCAGGAGGCATTCTGCTGCTTCTCGGGCTGATTCCCACAGGCTGTGTGATGCTGCGGTGCTCAGAGGCAGGCTCCTGCTTCCCTCTCTAAGGCTTTGTTTCCCTCCAGTGTGCGTGCATGACCCCACGGTATTCCTGGCAAATCCCTGTCACGTGCCTGCAGCTGCCTGTGTGCAACATGGATGTGCCGGCACCACGGGCAGCCTGGAGCTGTCCTAGGGCACAGATCTGCACCTCTCCTATGGAGACAGGCTCGGAGAGTTGGGGTTGTTCAGTCTGGGGAAGAGAAAGCTCCAGGGAGACCTTATTGCACCTTTCAGTTCTTAAAGAGGGCCTAAAAGAAAGGTGGGGAGGGACTTTTGAACAGGGCCTGTTGTGACAGGATGAGGGGTGATGGGTTTAAACTAAAAGAGGGAGGGGAGATTAAGGCTGGATGCGAGTTAAAAATCCTTTACACTGAGGGTGGTAAAACACTGGCACAGGCTGCCCAGAGAGGTGGTGGCTGCTCCATCCTTGGAGACATTGCAGGCCAGGCTGGATGTGGTTCTGGGCAACCTGATGTAGGTGAAGATGTCCCTACTCATTGCAGGGGATTGGCCCTGGATGAGCTTTGCAGGTCCCTTCCAACCCAAACTGTTCTGTGATTCCATGACTGAGGAAGTGGTCAGGAAGCACCATCCTAGAAAACCACCTTAACCAGAGCCAGGCTCAGGGCTGGCAATTTTCCCCTCTCCCAAAGGCAGATGCAGCTGCAGATGCTGATGGGCTGCCCAGCATGGCCTAGCACATGGGATGAGGAGGGGACCGGTGCTAACGGCAGCACACCAGGTCTCTCCTCTCCTGCTGCCAGCGAGGCAGGCAATTACCACATGAGCTCAGAAATGAGGAAACTGCTGCATGCAGAGGCGGAAGGGCAGAGCTTTAAGAACATGTGGGTGTGTGGGATGGAAATGCTTTGGGAAACATCACCTTGTGCCTGATTTGCATCTGCAGGCACCTAAATACCTGCACTGACCTGGCCACGAGAGCACAGGGAGCACAAGCAGCAGCACAGGGTGAACTCCCGCACTCCCCTGCTGGGAATCCCTCATTCTTTGGGGTGCCTGGGCCCATCATCCCCTGCCTTCAGACCCGCCACAGGGACAAGTCCTCCTGGGTTCCCCCTGTGCTCAGTTCTGGGGCCTTCACAGAGAGACATTGAGGTGCTGGAGCGGGGCCAGAGCAGGGCGATGGAGCTGGTGCAGGGCCTGGAGCACAAGGGTGATGGGGAAGGGCTGAGGGACCTGGGGGGTTCAGTGTGGAGAAGAGAAGGCTCAGAGGGGACCTGATGGCTCCCTACAAGTGCCTGCCAGGAGGATGGAGCCAGGAGGGACTGGGCTCAGTTCTCAAGACAACAAATAAGGTTCAAGGGTTCAGGGGCTTGTACCTCACCTCTCGCATAAACCAGGGACATATTAACCCTTTTCCGACAAGCTTACATTGGAAAGGTGTGTCTTTTTAACAGGTAACAAGGGGTCCGTGTCTGACACAAGGTGGTTTTGAATCTCAGCCTGCAGCCTTTGCCCCAGGCTCCCCGGCCTCTCTGGTGTATGGATTACTCTTTCTCACAGTGTTGCCTTTCTAAGCACTTTAAGGTTGTGAAGCCGGGGCTTTGAGTGCTGTGTTCTCGTCTAATACTCAAGCTCTAGAGGGAGCTCTGTTCGCACTCAGCTCATAGTGATTCTGTGGGGAAGGTGGGGAGCAGCCTATATGGTACAACCTGTAATATAATTAAGGGGAATAGATGCATTTACAGTGTTAAGCTTACTCTTTTTATTTTGATGCTGATTTGTACAATGTTTTGTACCTGGAAAATACAGGTAGGAGGCAAAGACTAGCAGGGAAGTTTTGTCTTTAATTGTCTTTAATATTCATAATTGACACATACTTACATGCAAGCAAGCAGTTCTGTCTCATAATGTAGAATAAATACATATAGACCAAATGACAATATCCATTTCAGTCAGAAACTGCTTGAGAATTCCTATGGAGTGTTACAGGGTGTAACTAAACCCTGCATTTTTTAATTATCAGCATACCTTTACTAAAATCCGGCCTTCTAATTTTCTTGCTTTGCTTTTGATTAAACTTCACTGTCTCTGTGCAGCTGTCTGTCAGCATTACATCAGTCAAAAAGCTCGCATGCTTTTAACTCTGCGTGGAGTACAAATCTTGCGTGACTAGATTTTCAAGATGGTGATCTTATAAGATCACAGTTGATTTCCAGAAGACTTTCCGAAGGGAAACAATATTTACTTGTTTAAAGAAAAGAAGTGCTTATAAAGAACTTTAAATTGTCTTTTGGCTCTAATTCCAGTTAATTTTCTTGAAGTTCTGTCACAAAAGATGGAAAGCAGATCAGTGGTGATTTCCAGCTTTTATGGAGATGATCTCAGTATCCCCTTCTCCTGCCTGTCCTTCTCACTCTCACCTCTTCTATCATGACCTCCCACACTTGATACAGGTGGGGAACACTCCATACCCTGTCCAGACTAACCAGCTTGACTAGTATTACCTTACTCCAATTTCCAGCAAGCTATTCCATTTTTCGCTAGTGCTAGGCTTTTAGATGTGGTGTGAGTGGAGGCGGGCACCAGTTTGAGTGGTGAGAAGCAGAGCCTGAGCAAAAGGATGTGCATGGATCAAGCAATCAAGCAGACCTTGGGGAGTAATGTGTGGTTAGAGGACACAGGGTAACTTTATCAAGCTAGCCATTTTGAGGAGAGGAAGTCAAGGGAAAATCTGAAAACCAGGGGGAAAGACAGCATGCCAAGGGGGCAGTATAGCTAGATCAGATTGGTAGGGGAGGGGTGTGTTGGACAAGGGAGAAGCGCACAGGTGACAAATTGCTGCTGTTGCCTCTGCTCTTCTTTTTCACCAAGTCTTGGTGCAGATTGGACCAAATAACAGGCTCAGCACTGCCTGACTCGAGGCACCAACCAGTGCAGGAGAGGAGAGGAACCCCATGCTGACTAACATGGGCTGATGCCTCTGAGCTGGATGTGTGCTTGGCAGCTAATGACTTAAGTGTGACATGCTGGTCGCATTTCCTGCCCACTTCAGTGATATTTCAACAGCTCATTTAAGATAGAAATTTTCCCCCTTATTTCAAATACATGTTGATACATGCAGGCAAGCATTTTAGTGACTTAGAGCTCTGGCAATTTCTCTAGAAATTTAGAATTTAGCTTCCATAGTGGAATGTCAAAATGTGGGCATTGACTCTATACATGTCTCTGATGTAGTCATCTTCTGCTTATTTTACTGTCAGCAGAGAAAAAATTAATTCCTGAGGTGAAATCCATATTTTCCTATTATAGGCATTTAAAGTCAAATTAATTTATTTTAATATTGAAATAAATGTGACATTTCCATTGATAGAGTCCAGGAACTTACTATGACTTTTTAGAATATGTGGGAGACATGCAAGAGCACAAGCCTGGCTGCATGCTTTAGGTTAGAAGATGACCTCTCTCCTCTCTGTGGCTTCTTCACTCTGTGGAGTCAAGCTTGTTCACCACCAGGAAGGTTTGTTGGATTACAAGCAGATTCTACACATTTTCTTTCTGTGAGAAGTATACCATGGAACCAACCCACACATTGATGAGGGGAGAAGTGAGGGGAAAAGCCAAACTAACCTTGCAAAACTCCATTTCTTTGGAAAGAGATGCATGGATTTATTTTTATCGAGTGTTCGTGCAAGCTACAAAATAGTTTCCTGCTTAGCAAAGCAATTTCAACATAGTGTTTTCTGTACTATCATATATAATTGTTGACATAAAAGTGGAATGCCTCAGGTGACATCAGTGACAGATCGGTTTCCTTATGCTGATAGTTTTGCAAGCTCGTAAGTAAAATTTTGTAATGCTAGTGTTTTGAAATTTGTAAGGCTATAATCCATCAATCTTTCCATGCTAATATAAAATCAATTATATTATCATGCCCAGTAATCTGAATTTACTTGTGTGAGAAAGATCTGAAATCCCTGGGAGCTTTTTCCAAAGTGAAATTTTTCCTGTTCTTTCTCCTTTCATTTGGCTTTTCTGATCTTTGTTTGATTTCTCTCAGTGATCCATATATTGTATAGTTAATTTACTTATATAATTACTTATAATTAGTGAGATATAACAAGCTTAGGGAGCAATCTCTAACTTAGTTCTCGCTTCTATAAATATCTTAAAAATAGAATAATACAAAAATATCTGAAATAATATAAAAATATCTTAAAAATCAGTATTTTATAAATTTATCTGGCAGCACTACTATATCAAATATTGTATTATAAATGCATACACAGACTCACAAATACCCTGTCTTCTAAACATTGTATTTTAGCCATACTATAATTAATATATTTGGTAAATGAAACCACTTTGTTTGGTAGAATATATTTGTATGTAGTGCTAGTAAATAGGCTTTGAAATTCAATAATATACACTGTGTCTACTTGGCATAGGTCTTTGTTCTTTCAATATTTTTCAGTTCCAACTAACTCTTAAAAAGGAAAAGAGTTTTCAAAAGTCTTGAAATGAGAGCAAGTTTACTTCAACACTTTCTGCCTGTTCATGTAAATGCTTTAAAATCAATTAATTTAAATTATATATATCCCATGGGTTGCATTGCAGTCATTTTTTTACATAGGGTGGAAACGGTATTCACCCAGCTCTTCTATGGATATGCCAAAAGTCTGTGGTGAAGTCAGGAAGGTACAGAGTCTTGATTCTATACTACTCTGCTCTTGTGTCATAATCACAGAATTATGATTCCCTTTTTGTAAGCAAAGAAAAAAATCTGTGTATGGAAAGTCTCTATGAAAGATAAAGGAAACCTACAGCAAGTTAAACTCAGTATGCAAATACTTCATAAATTTGTAAAAGCTGAGTAACGTGTTTGTACTGATGTTCTGCACGAAGGTACGGAGCGTGGAATTCAGATCTAGTGTGAGAGTTCTCAAAAGTTAGTCCAGTCACTGAGCAGTTCTGCAGTGCACTCTGGTTATTGCTGGGCAATTTTTGTAGCTGTTAAATGGCTGCATCTCCCCTAATCATAATGTGAATTGTAGGTGGTGAATGCGCCAAAGAACATCAAGTCAGAAACTACAAAAAGGGCTTATATAAAAATTGCTATATTGACAAAGTTTGTATAGCAGTATTTGTAATAAAGAGGATTTGCATAATGTTATAAAAGTGGTTAACAAGTCCCCTTTTTGATGCACGGAAACTGAATCAGTGTAACTTTACTGACCCTTGTGGTAAATGATGTAAGTAAACTAGTGTAATGGAGTGAAGAATCAACTTTTATACCTTAAAAGTAGGTATGTTTATTCCTGTGGAGTCGCCACTCTAAAGAAAGTCCTCTGTGTAAATTCCTTGTGCATCTCTGATTTTCTTATTACCTAAGGTACTATAAATAATTGTCTGATTCTGAAACTATCTTGTGATTTTATAAAGTGAAATCACATTTACAGTATGAATTTCTTGTTGACATTAGAACTCCTGAAGCAAATTATTGTATGGTTTTCTGATACTCTGCTGTGAAAATTCATTTTGTTGCCACATTAGTCATACACATATCCCCTTACTTGTCACATGGATACTTTAAAAGCAGACATTCACAACAAATCTGGTGGGTGGTTTTGGATCTGGATTGCCTGTGGAATCAGGTGCGGAGGTACCCAGGGGAGGAAGGTTCTGAGTAGCCACTTTCCTATTCCTTACCCTTGGAATGATGTGTGATGCATTTATTATACTTTCCAAAATACTGTCTTGCAGCATTATCTCCTAAAAAGGACTTAGACCTACAGGTTTGTGTACATTTAATTTCTGTTATCTTCAGGGTGACTTGGGGTAAATCAGGTTGCATAAATGAAAATTTAAACTACTCTTTGCTTAGTTTGACACACAGAGGACTTCTCAGAAAGTGAGTGGCTATAGCAGTACCACATAAGTGTTGTCAGGAGTGGTAACAGACTGGTGTAATGCTGTACACAGTTGTGTTTATTTACTAGTGACACTCTCGTGCTCAAGGGCGAGTAGTTCTTCATAGTAATAAATGGCAAGGAGGCACAGCAGAAACTATGGAGATGGAGACACTAATTTGTATTGATTCCTTCTGTGCCTAGATGCTTTTGTCTAGGCAAACCAAACTGTTATGAGGTTGAATGGACTGTCTGACACTGTGGTGCTGTCTTTATTTCAGGTGTTCCACTACCCACTGTGAAGTAGCCTGTTAGAATAATTCCTTTACAACATAATTAGTAAGTAACAATAAAAACTATTTAAAAGGAGGCATGTACATGAGTGTTGGCATTTCTTTTCTTCAGATTGAATCCAGTCTTGGTTCATGACTTTATAATTAAGTAACTGAAATGAATTTCACTAGACAGGTATTTACAACTCTTCAAAAATATTATTTCCCTTCATCACCAATTGTTAATAAAGACTGACTTCTTAACATGCAGTGTGGTATGTATAGCTTCTCAGTGAAGGTCGTGGTACTCAGATTCAGCATTCTTTAAAACTATTTGATGTAAGCATGTCTTGAAGGTTAGGCAATTAGATGGGTAAAATAAAGCAATTGACTTTGAACAAATGTAGTCCCTAGGCTATCATTAAACCCATTCTGAGGAACTGTGAGGGAGAAAAAGATATGCTGTACTCTGTTTAACTTGGCTGTTATAATGTTTAATCCTCTTGTAATGCAGCTTTCTCTTTTGGAGTCATTTGATACAATAAGAAAACATTCTGTACGAAAGCTAAAATGAAATGGAAAGTTTCTTCAACATCCTGCATCTCTCTCTATTCTTTGACATTACATTTCTTTGTTGATGCTGCCTTTATTGGTGGCTTGGGGGTAACTAGATTAAAGTTAGCTGGAAAAACAGATCAGCTTAGCTCCAGGATAATAGTTCCGGATTTGGTAATTGGACAGAATTAGCCTGATACACCAGTGTAACTCATCTCTTGTATAGCTCATGAGACTGCATTCTGAAGTGATTTCTCCACTTCCCAAAATCTGCTTATGTGTATCACACCCAAGGAGCTTATCAAACACAGGTTTGACTTTTTTAAAGTATATCAGAAGTTCCCATTAAGCACTAGAGTATACAGAGGATGTTTTCCCTCTCATGTACTTTGGATTACAGCATGTGCACCAATAGTCTTTGCTTCTCCACCTTCAGATGGCTGATTGCTATGTCCTTTCAGTCAGCTTTGTATTCCATCTCAGTACCGCATTTTTCTCCTTCCTGAAGAGTACTAGTTAAGTAGTGTTGCACACTGCAGTTTGTATGTTACTATAGCTCACTGTAAGACTTAGCATAGATTACCTCCTTGACTGGAGGCAGCCTTTAAAATGTTGAGAGCTTTTTGTACAGTGGGAAATGGCTTGTTTGTAATAAGTGGCATGTGTCTATCACAGTACAGTCTTCATTTTGAACTTTCTAAGTGTGTATTGCAGTTACTTTAGTGAGCACATAGATGACTGTAATCACTGCAATTTAATATCGTGGAGTTTTTCTTTTGAATGTAGCATGGCAGTGGTACCTAGAATTATATAAAATAGTAGTTAGTCTGTGTGATGAAAGAAAGGTGTTTGTATAGGGATTTTGAAAAGAAGTAATGGTTTATTGTTCAGAAAAATACAACTAAAGTAATACCTTATTCTTGAATAAAATCATAATGGAAAAAGCACTATCCAAACAGTACATGTGTCACCTATTAAACTTGGCATGATTGCTCACAATTAAATGAATAATTAAATATCACCGTAAAGTAACGTTATTAGAAAAAAAGGGACACATTCATGTAAATCAGACATAATATTTACTGAAATTAGTGTATTTGTGCCCCTAGTGTTAGACTTGACATTTGATTTTAAAGAAACAAAGGAACTAATAAAAGACTGAAATGCCTCATGAAGCACCACTGGTTAACAGCTCAGAGCTCATCATCAGGACAAGGAGGAGTGAATTTTACCTTCAAGACGCTGTAAGTGAAAGAGAGATTTTGGGTCTTGCTGTTCCCTGATGGCAGTATTGACAAAAGACTGGCAGAGATCTTATCACTTATTAGTTCTCTGTTATTTCAGGTTATTTGTCAACTAAAATTATAGAGGGATAAATATTTTGTCCCTGCCAAAAAAATTATGGAAAAGGAGGGACATCACTGTTGCTAATCAGCTTCTTAGATTGTCCAGTATAGAGGCAAAGAAACATCTTATGTTTGATCTAAGGAGAAGGTGTGAAGTGGTTTACTTGAATATTTATATGCTGGTCTTTACACATATTCTGTTTGTGAATGTCATAAACAACTTAAACTCAGCCAGTTTAGGGACAAGATGATTACATCTTAAACTGGTATGAACTAAGGCATTACGTTACTGTGTGTGGAGCAATCATGTAGCAGCCAGCACCCAAATGCATTCTTTCACCATACCAGGGGGCTAACAGAGCGCACTTCAACTGACCCGTGTGAATTGATGTGACAGTTAGTTAAGAGTGAGGGGTGAGGAGAAACTTCCAGTAACCAGTATTTAGCTAGAAAAGCTGTGTTGTTTATAATAAAGTGCTGAATGTTGAACTCTTAAAGTCTTAAGTATTTTAAAACAACAGTGTCATTGTGTTTTGTATTTTAATGCCTTAGGAGTCAAGTTAGGGTCTCTTGTAAAGCACAAATGCTGGCATTCCAAACTGTTAACTTTGACATGTAGCTGTTTGATTAGCTGTGTTTGCAGCTTTGTGAGTGTATTTGAATGGAATGTAAAGTACAGAGAGGAAACATGTTCTTAAGTTGAATGTTTTCCTTAAAACAAAGAAAACCTAAACATGAATAACACTGATCAGTCTGAATTTCAAATGCTTTTGCTCATAAAGAATATGTACTTTCAGATTATTCTGTTAATATGTAGAGATAGTCTATGTTTCCATGTTTGAAAAACTGATTAGAGTCCAATTATGGTTTTCCTTTCCCATGATATTAAACTTCAAACTAACATCAGATCAGTTTTTATTTCCTGGTATCAGATCACATCATCTAAACCACATTGGGACATACTGACTCCTGCTTCATTTTGGGCTATATATTTCTTCTACCTCCTATTTTGGTTCCTTTTGATCTAAAGAGTGTGGTTGGTATCTGATTGATACAACAATTTTGTATCAAAACATACAAAGGGGGAAAAGTACCTTTCATATAAAGAGAAAATACTCTTTGTATGTCTAAAATACCTAGACAGTCAAACTTCCTGTAAGCTTCCAATTTTAAACTTAGACTCCTCGGGACTTTGGTGAGCTAGTAGTATGTCTGCTGGTGGCAGGTCCCCAGGTTAGTGGAAAATGTGAAGTACTACCACTTGGGTCTTCCAAATGATGCACATTTTATCACTTTAAAGGTTTTTATAAACTCTAAACTAACTTGAATTTGGACAAAAATCAGAATTATGCACTCTTTAAATAAGATAATGTAGAATAAGATTGAAGAGAAATCAAAGTGCATGTTAAAGTTTTCTGCTCATTCTTGCCTGCAAAACACAGTCCTGTCCTCTCTTTGCACTTTTCCCCCCAGTCTTTCCTGGGTGGCAATAAACTTGACAGAGTCTCTTTAGGTCTCTCAGAAGAAGCTTTGTTTTTAATCTCAGTTCGGGGAGTTTGCTGTCTTCTCTGCAGTCTCCCATTGCCTGCTTTTATTGCAGGCTCTTCTTTGCTGTGCCTCTCACTCATTCTTCTTCTCCCTTTCTTTTTAGCAGATATTGTGTTTATACAAGACACAATAAACTGCAAACAAACAAAAGATACAGGAACTGTTGCGCCATTAGAACAGATTGCATTTCTGCAGTAAAGATTCCTTTGTAAAAAGAATTCTAAAATTATCTCATGCGACAGACCCTGAATTGTGTGGTTAATCATTAGTGTATATGCACTTGCTTATCTTTTCCTGTGGGCCATGTGAACCAAAGACTTGTCAGTTCTTAAATAGGTACGTACCAAAACCAAATTATGTAAATTGTTGCCTAATAACTTCCAAAGACTTGACAAAAGGCTTTCAAGCTTTTCCGAGTTTATAAAGCAGGATCTTTGCACTTACACTAGTACTGGCACAAATACACCTAAAGTTCCCATTGTGAAGTTAGGGACGAAGTTATGAAGAAAAACTGTTTTTCATCTACAGAATGTGATAACCTCAGGACAGTGTTATCTGTAGGATTATTTTGGGCACTGGTGAATGATGGAAGACACTGGTGAAATCAGTTGAGTTGTAGGTCATGCTTCTCTGAAGTCTAGCTTTCCACATGTCCACTCTTACTTGACATTCACTGTACACCTGTGCCAGTCAGCTTAACCTGCTTCAATAACAAATACTCTGATGTAGAATAAGAGCACACAGAAGGAGAAAAGCACAGATTTTCCAGTTGTCTATGCAGAAACAGCCCTTGTCATTTTCTACATCTGGGATTCATGTCCTAGAGGAATTTGAGTTTGAATATTTTATAGGTACACAGTTGAACAAAGTGCTTATGGAGAATGAGTTTCTTCTGAACAGGTACAGAAGACATCCCTTCAAAAGAAAGGTCTAATCATCACCACAATCCAGAAGTTACAGTGAGCAGAACAAACTGACAAACTGGTGCATTCTCCTAAGGCTCCTAGTTACAACTGGTGTTAGTATGCAGTACTTCTGCATTTCCATAATAGCTTCTAAAGCACTATATAACAAACTCTTTACTAGTTCTAGCTAAAAACAAACAAGCAAAGAACACCCCCCCCAGCATTTTCTATCATCACATTTGACTTGAATAGCATTTGATATGTTTTTCATGTAACAAAAGTGCAACTGAATTCAAAATGCATGCCAGAGACATAAGAATTTCAGAAACATGATGCTTATCAACTTGAGAAGTAAGCTTATGAATTTGTAAGTCCTTGAGTGGTGGATTTCATACCTATGTATTGAAGCCCAGTTCATTAAAAATATATCAGCACTTGAGCAGATACAGGGCAAACTGAGAAGGTGGTTGAAAACAGGACTGCTTGACTTGTAAGTCTCCTCTTCTAGCTTCTCAAATACTCAATAAACCTAGTGTTCAAAGAGTATGCAAAACAAGTATAGTCTCCCCTGCCATTCAGTGCAACTGGTATTTGGTTTTCACTTCAGCTTTTGGAGAGAGGACATAAGAAGAGGGAAGCAAACAGAAAGATTGTGTCTGATAATGATGCAGCAGCATACTTACATTCACACACTATAGCTCATGCTGAATCACATAATGTATGTTCAGTAGTTAATCTTGTTCAAGGTAGTTCCCATTTTCAAGTGCAAGTCCTATGTGCAGGGAGAAAACCTGACTGTTCAACTTGCATACTTTCTGCATAGGTGCCTTTGTGCTGATAAAGGTCAGGGTATACGTTGAGTATCAACAGAATAACAACTCCCTGCACTAGTAGTACAGTAGTTTTTGATAGATATGGAAAGATTTGAAAAGACATAGCTAGGTATGTGTAGCTTTGCCTTTTCTTGTGAGTAATCTGTAGATCTTTGCTGATCTTCTCTTACCAAGTATTGCAAGACACTGAAAGCAGATTAACAGTGTGCTGATCAATTAGCTCTTTTTTTTCATGAACAGCCCTGATGGATTTTACTGAAATGCTTTAAAAAAAAGAAGCATCTATTTCTAGATCATCTAATTCTGATCTGAAGTATTCCTTTATTTGCTTGTTAACTTGGTTGGAGCTTTAAGAGCTTCAAAGTCTTCCAATTAAAACATAAAATCTGGCGAGGCAGACAGGCTCTTGAGCTGCATTTTTCAGATGTTTCAGAGGATCCTTTCTTCCCTCTCTCCTCTTATTGTTAGAAGCATGTTTGGTGTAGGCACCTCTTGACATTCAGCAGAGCTTTGAGCTGAGATTGTATAGCCTTGGAATTTTAAAATCTCAGGAGGAATTTGAACCCGAGGTGCTACCTTTCCAGCTACATAGTACTGCCAGGCAGAGAGAGCTATTCAATGGGGGAGGTGGAATTCCACTGAGGACAGAGCTGCCTGGATTTCACCTTCCAAACGCCATTGATACAGTCTTTGAACACTTTACTTTGAACACTTACAAGTCTGGATATCCAGATTTGACTTGTGTCAAGGCCAAAACTATGTTGCCAGAATCTGAAAGATTGTCTCTAATCCTTCTGTTCTTAAATATTTCTGAATACTTTATAGCCCCAAACTCTTTAAAAGTTTATTCTCTGTTACTTTGTTTAAAAAAGCTGACTGAATTAAGTGGGAAGTCACGTGTAGTGGTGTGCAAAATACACAACTGACATTTTTGATTCTGTAAAGAGGTTTTTGGGTTAAGTGTGTAGTGAGAATTTCCTCTTTCATTGCTTGTGCTAATTCCTAAAACTTCATATGATAAAGACCGTGACACTTCCATTTCCTAGGAAAGAAAGGAAGCAGCACTAGAAACTGGAGCACAGACACTTTCTGAATACTAATGTGGGCTGCTTTGCCCATGAATTGACAATGATAAATTTCAGAAAAGAATCTAACAAAAAATACTACTCACAAAAGCTTTTTTGTACTACTTGGATGGAATCAGATACTTTGTTGGTCTTAGGCTTGATGGCATAAAAGATGTTAGAAGTTGAAAGAAACTAGCAGAAGCACATAGAGAAGAACATTTTCTTGCTGCCGGGAAAGAAACAGGCCAGTTCAGCTTTTATTAGTCTCTTTTGCTATTGCTGCTTTCTTTGTCACCCATAACTTGTATTCATAGTGTGTCCTAATTTAATTTGGAAAGAAGTCTGTTATGTAAAAAGGAACTTGGCAGGTAAAATTGCTGTGAAGTTAAACTGGCTCTCTAGTTAGTGTCTATAATAGCTTTACATTTCACCTCAGTCAGTTGGCAAATAGGGCTTGTATTCCACACATTCCCATAGTTGTTGCTCTGCAACCACGTCCCTTATTAGTTGTG
>JBCJKH010009618.1:5000-13692 GCA_039877255.1 Loriculus beryllinus | reverse complement strand
GCAGTGTTCAAGGCCAGGTTGGACACAGGGGCTTGGAGCAAGCTGCTCCAGTGGAAGGGGTCCCTGCCCACAGCAGGGGTTGGAACTGGATCAGCTTTAAGGTCCCTTTCACCACAAACCATTCTAAGATTCCATGAAAGCACTACACTTGGCTTCCTCTGCTCTTCCAGGACTGCTGAAGGTACTGACACATCTTGGCATCAGAGCAGACTCGGCATTGTTAAGAAATCAGTGTGGAGAATACTTGGGAACACACATTCTTTCTTAAAGCTCTTGAGAAAGCATCAAAACAACCTTGAGCAATGCCTCTCACCCAGCCATACTTCTCAAGGTCAGAGGAGATTTTTTGGCTGCACAATGCCTGCCAGAGCTGGAAATATGTTTTGGGGGGAGTTTTTTCAAACCCACTAAATACTACTTTTAAGTTAAGAATGGTCCATGCAACTTATCATGTAATCTCAATTATTTTCATGGCCATAACTTCTATGCAATTACACTTCTTATTTGGCTATTGTCATTTGTTTAAAGTACAAGATGAGGAGGGAAGAACACCAGTCATTTCCACCAGCCAATATTCATGCATCAGAGAAAGTTTTCTGTTTACTCAATGTCCTACCACTGTCTCATCAAATTCATCAGAATGAAAATAGTGTGCTTTTCCTTTGGAGACAGACTTAAAAATTTGAGCTGAATTCTGAGACTGGATGTGCCCATTGACCCATTACTAGTGTGGGTGTTTTCATACCCAACCAGTTAATTGCCCATAAAGATTCATAATGTAACATGACATGAAGAACCACCAGATGTGACTCGTTAAAGTCTTATGCACAAAGCTAGGAAATCAGGAAAGGCTTGTTTTTCCAGACCAAGACAGCATTTCAAGCTTAAATAAATGCTTTGTGCAAACTCTGACATTTTTTTCCTCTCGCTTTTTTTCTAAGATTGTCAGGAAAGAAAGAAAAAAATACAAGAAAAAGACATGTTTGGAAAAGAACAAACAAATCTTATGCAGATACTTGAAGTGCTGAAATAAAACTATAGCACTTCTTGAATGCAATGGTATTAGGACAGATTTTAGGCTGCATCTGACCTACTCACAAGTGCTGTATATTACTCCTGGAAGAGTTAAGCCTAAGGAAAGGCTCTAGCAAATTCTGAAAGCAGTCTTACAGCAGCATGTGCTCTGTATTATTTTCCTATACAGGCTGCTGTCTTTTCACTGTGGGCACATGTTTAGTTTAGAGATTGCAAGCAGTGCTTGGTAGAACAAGATGCTGAAGTTTTAGCCAGATGGTTTATACTCCAAGAGGCAGCTTGCTATGGAAGGTCATACTCATCTAAGGAAAAGAGATGGTTTCTCCTTCCCATAGGTTTCAGTGGCAAGAGTGCTGTAGGACCTCATTTGATTCCATTAATATGCACTCAGTTTAAGAGCCTGTAGAATTAAGCAATGCTTGCATAGATATGCAGGAATAGAATATAGAAAATGTGTCATAATTGTAATCCAGAGAAAAAAAAAAACACATAACACAAATTAAAAACCATGATTTTCCATTATTTAGATGCCAAAGTTCAGCAGATCTGAAGTTGCTCAAGAAACTAGAGGCTCATGTTAGATTTCCATGCTGTAATGCACAGCAAAAGAGCAGTGGACTACAAAACTACTAATTTTTACATCATTTATTTCACATGGTATTACTTCTAACACTAAACTATGAAGTTTGTACTCAACACAAAAATTGAATTAAAGTCCAGGCCAGTTGAGCTGTTCATTGAATACAGCTGTAACAATCTGATGGCTCCTGCACCACAGCCTCAACCACCTTTAAATGCAAGGTGAAAGAAACAATATTTTAAGTGGTATCTGAACTTATTTATTTCATTTGGGAAGTATTTTATCCTCGGCACCATTCCAGTCAGAATCTCCTGTGATTCTTCTGGTGAAGCTACAAGAACTTAAAGTATGTAGTAATAGCAAATCCTGAGTGCCTGGAATATTGCTCAAAAGGGAGAGAACACAGTCTCGCAACTAAAAGAATAGTAGGTGCATGTTCTGCCCAAGGACTGCATCTACCATTATCAATATCACCCAATACGTCGACAGTCACCCAGTACTGGCACTGCCAGGGAGACTGCCAGGGAGCACTGCTCCATTATTCACCCTTCCACAGTGGTTTCAGTGATAAGTATTAACCCTTATAATGCCCCACAATACAGAACCCCAACAAGTCAGCAATGTAGAGAATATAAACATCCTTCCCTGGCCAAACAGCAGATATTACAGCCAAGACCTGTGGCATATTGCATGCCCTGATGCAAGTTACTCACAGTTGTGTCAGTTTGGGGTAAAACAGCCAGAAAATGTTTGGAATCCTATAATCACAGTTCTTGCTTCTGGAAGGGATCAGACCAGCTACATACCTCAGTGCACACCCCATGAAACAAGAGTATCTTTCCATTATGGGTTTCCTCCGGTAATTCATAAGAGCCCATAAAACTGCAGACAAACCATAAAATAACCTTCTCATGGGCTGGATGAAAGAATTAGCAAGAGTGGGAAACATGCATGCAGAAATTTTCTTAACTTTTCTTTAACACTTTCATGTATTTGGGCCTTTTGTAAGAACTGGACTGTACTTATTTATAAGGCTACAGAGAAAAGGTAGAATTATACATACAAAGCACTATTAAGATAGAGTGAGGCTCTGTGGTCTATTAAAAAGATTTTTTCTCCAATTTAGAAATATCTCTAAAGTCAAAAGAGCTTTTTTTTTTAAGCCAATGTACTTTTTTTACTTAAGATCAGAAACATAGCTTATAACATGACTCAGTTCTATTGCTGAGATTTGTGCTCTAAACATAGTGTGCACTACCATCTAAAATAGGATGTATCTTCTGACAGATTGAATATTTTTCTTATAGCTTCAGTGACACACATTGAAATTCATTAGTCTACATCTGAACATTGCTTGTTTTCATAGTCATGAAAAAAAACCCAAATTCATTGACATGGCTTTAGCAAGACTTTCCAAAAATTAATAACTCATCATATCAGAGACTTGGAATCATTAAAAACAAGCATTATTATCCCTCCAAAAAGTACACCTTTATCCAAATGATGTTGTAATTAAATAAAAAACAACCTGGCTTCTGACATGACTGATCTATTGACTCCCTGCATCTCTTCCAGCCTTCAGTGCTTCACAAAGCAGGTCTGGTGAACAGAACGTGCAGTTCATAGAGGACGTGTGAAAAGGTCACTGGCACTCACCTGGAAAGAAGATGTCAAGTTGAGAGCAAAAAAGTCCATTCAGAAGAAACACATTTTCTTCTGGCTGCAAAACTCTTCCCAGGATTCCCATCCTCCCAGTGCAGTGTCATTCATTCCCAGCCTTTATTTACCTCTCCCAAGGAGAGCCAGAATATTTCCTGCTCCCAGAGCCAAACACCCTCCCTAGACTTAAAGCAAACCACACCAGCACTAACCCAACCTTGCTGTCACCCTGCTTTGAGCTGGAAGGAAACTGGCACATTGCAACTTCTCATAACCTTACCAAAAGAAACTCAGCCCCCTCTCTGAGCTCCTTTTCAATTAGCTTTTCAATTAGCTCCCATCTCTTAAGGAGCCACAGGTTTGTCACCCAAACCTAGAAATGAGCAGGGAAGGATCTGTGCTGTTGTTCTTCTCCCAGCTGTGCATGATGCCTCCTGAAACAGGGAGTTAGAGCAAGCTCTGCACTTCACTGCTCTGATGGCTAGAATATTACTTCTGCTGCTCTTCAGTCTTTTAATGGCTTCTCTTGTGGCTTGTTCCCTAAGCAGGTTAATTTTAGCAGCTCTTTGATCTCAGTTTCTATCATATCCCTGTTAATGAAGCTCAGACCTGCCATTTTTAAGTTAGACCCAAAGTCATGATTTTAGCTGGAAGATATCTGCCTGGAGCTTCAGACTGAAACCTGCAATTTAAAGCGGAACTCTACAAGACATGAACTTTTATACCTAGCCATGGATAGAAGTTGCTAAAAGCCACAACCAGGAGGGTTATATCTTGCAAAAGCATCATTAATATAGGAAAATGGAAAAGAACAGACTCTCTTCATGGGAATATCCTTGACAGACAATAGGAAGTTCATGCCTCTGCTTTAGGCACCTGGGTTAGATGCCTGAAGTTGAATAACCACCTCAATTTGCATTGTTAATCCTTGTTAATTTGTGAGACAGGCACACTAAATTCTCAAAGCCGAGGAGAATGACAAATACGTGCTTTCCATAGCCCAGTCCCAACGAGCAATGTCCTTCCTGAGCCTTGGCACTTCATAACTGCTGGTTTCAACTGGCTCTTCCACAGTTTTAAAGAGATAATTTCCTCCCTTCCTCGCAATGCCAGCAACTAACAGTGGATATTAACAAAATCCAGCACTGGATACAAGCTTATAACAGAGTAAGCTCTAAATAAAAAGTTTCCAGTAGTTCTATTACATTATCTAGGCTGTGACAGTCAGGCTATTGGCAGTGTCTAGCTCATTGGAAGCTACTGCATCTGTCCTCATCCATTAGATATCACAAGCTGTTTACTGAGATTGTATTCACATCTGCAAAAATCCTGAGTGGCAGTAATACAGATTAAGATTTGAGCAGTTAAAGGTTTCTATTTTATGGAGCATTTGTACCCATGTTTCTCCTGGGATGGGTACGACCTCGATCCCTCCATGATTCACTGACCATCCTTATGAGCATGTTATTTCCTTACAAAGAATTTACATTTTTTTCCTGTGTTATATCTAGCTGAAGGCTCTGGTCGCTCCTGTGTATTTCTGTTGCCTGGAGCAAAATATCACCTATGCCATCCTAGGTATATTTGTAATGGAAAGCAGTTATACCCGCAGACTTTTTACAGCTTCTCAGTGCTAGTGTCAACTTTACTGACCCCAAAGTGTATGGGTACATCTCTCTGGTTATTAATGGTCAGGCTGAGGGTCTGCTCCTCTTCTGTTGACACATGGCCCATTGCATTCCATCAGTCATTTATGTGGGCTGGTCCTCTTTTCTCCACGCCACACAGGTCTATGTGCATGTAAGTGATAAAACCCATCACAGTGCTGGCACGGTCTAAGCTCTGCTCCTTGCTTACTTTCCCTCCATTCCTCTTTCCTTCTTCTTATGTGTCTTTCCCTGTGCTTCTCTGCAATTTCTCTCCCTTTCTGCCTAATAACCAGCATCACACCCCTGTTCACCAGACAGAAATTCAGCAATTTTTAATCATTCATAAACGTTGTCTGGGGCTTTCCTACCCTAACCTGCTCTCTTGGAGAGCACGCAGGCCGATAGCAAGGAGTCTTCAGCTGATCATAACACCTTCTTTCTAGGTCTTTCTAATTTTCTCTTTAGAAGTGTATGACTCTCATACCTAACTTTATGTATCTCCTGATGACCCCGATACTTTGGGGCAGTTTCTCTTAGGCTGCTCACATTTACCTGCAAAGCAGTGAGTCAGGATGCTCTTCCTCAGGCTCAGACTATCTGCATCTCTGTTAAAATTAAAGACACAGAGGCACTTCCCAAGAGCATCACTTTGCCCTGACAATCCCAGCCGACACGGCCTTCCTCTCCTCTACCCGAGAGGCACTATGTGTTGGCACTGTCCTTTAGCAGGGTTCAGCTGCAGACTGCTGCAGCATCCTTCCAAGGTGAAAGGCATCGCCTGTAAAACATTCTGAAAGGTTCAGCTTTATTAAATCAGTAATTCTCATTAGGCTCATATAATATCACTTTTTGCAAAGAGAGAACAATGAGAATTATTTTTTTTATGCATGTGTCTACTGATTATGTGCCTAAAAAATCCTGCAGTATTGATGTAAGAAGGACCTAGGACCTGTAATTTGCATTTGAGCAACATTTTAAAGGACAGCCAGAATTTCCATCATGCATATCTATTAGGTTTATGTGACAAATGAAATTTTGCTGGATTATTTATATTTTTAAGGTATCAGCTGAGGTATTTCAGTCCTGGACCTTCTTAAGTATTCGCTGCCTCTAAATGAACTGGATATGTTGTATAATGGAATTACTAGATTTGTATTAAATTGTAGCTTTGGGACCCATCACTGTGTGATGCTATCTACTTTCAACTGGCTTTGTTTATCGCAGAGAAGGGAACTGAATTAGCATAAGATACTACAAAGTAGTAAAGGGATTTTAGCACCCTATCTATTTGACCTCCCATTGACCTGGGCTAATTCATATTCTCCCTGGGATGCCGTAACAGGTCATTTTGTATTTGGAAAAAAATTAGGTCAAATTATGGCACGACGTCCCTTGCCTCTTTGGCGGCGAAGTCACGGAATTCCCTCTTTGCACACACACACACGCGGCTGTGCTCCTCCTTTAAAGGAAAATGAACTTTTATTTGTAAATTACCAAGCAAGAGGTTTTTATTTGTCTTACTTCTTGCATTCATGTGACTGCTGTGGCAAGCATGAGCATTTATAGCATCGTGTGTGGCTATAACAGGATGGGAGCACTGGATGGGGATGCAGCGGAGGACAGGACCGTGTGGTGGGTGTGCAAGCACATGGAAATATGCATGTGTTCATGGGCACATGCAGATACATTCCCACAGGGAATTTTCCACCCTGATCTTGACTTCATCCTTCCCTTCCATATGCAGACTGGAGATAGGAGCTTTGCTGTACAGGGACTGCTTGGAGAGGGTGGGGAGTTGCACAGGTACACCTTCAAGGATGATCTTGACCCTGAAGCACCTTCTGACCATCAGACTGATTTTTCCAGGAAATCAGAATGATTTTTCCTTCCATTTTGTGAAGGCTGCTTTTCACATGGCAGAAAATTTCTGTTGAAATAATATTTTCCACAGGATTTAAAGAGTTTATCCCGCCCTCTCTTCTCCAGACTCTTGGACCACCCTGCAAGATCCTGCACCCCAAATACCCACACGTTCCTCTTGTAGGGACCAACCATTGGGCACTTATTTATGTGCAAAAGTGGTCTGGAGAAGGTTGTGCGAGCCAGTTCAAACTCCAGAGGAAGAAGGGATATTTGAATGTATTTAAGAAGACAAAAGTAATAAATGCTGGGAGCACTTACTGTGACAGCCTGGTGCTCTGCACCACAATGATACCCTTCGCAAAAGCCCAGACACGTCCTCTGCTTGGTGTTGTACCTTGACAGCCACTCTGTAGTGCTTGAAGATCTTGAGGATTTGGTCCTTAGATCACCTCTGATCTCAGTGACCTTCTCAGATTTCAGACATGATTTTTTCATCTAGCTTTAAATTCTATTTGGAAAAAAAAAAAAAAAGAAAGAGAAAAATAGATCTTTATTCGAAGGTTGTTGTTTGTAATTCTAGAAATTTAAGTCATTTTTTTTCAGCAAAAACCATGAAATGAACTCCAGCAGTTGCTCTGCAATGCAAAGGGCTGATGAATTACAACAGCAGCCTGCTTTAGTCTCCTTAATAAGAAATTAGATCACAATAGGGATTTACGAAAATTACCTTGAAATGTTTGTGTGTTTGAGTGATTGCACAATTTACGCTAAAATGATGTTGAATCATACGAGTTAGAGCATCTGCCTCTTTAGTTAGTCTGTGCTCTGCTTTAAAAAGGCCCTCTTCTCCTTTAATAGGAGTCTGCTAATGAATGCAGGAGCTTAACCCTGCAGATAGTGTTTGCTTGTTTTCTTTCTATTTTGTCCAAATTGCACTATTGATAATTTTCTCAGGACTTCACAGATTTAGAATCATAGAATGGTTTACATTGGAAATGACCTTAAGATCATCTAGTTCCAACCCCCAGTTTCCATGATGACTTTATCAACTACCATTTCGGGTAGGAAGTGAGCAGTTGATTTAGGAAGCGGATTAAATCTTAATATTTAGCATTTCGGATAACCCATGTCCCTGGACAAGTTCACTTAATTATTCACTGGTACCCTTTATTATAGATGCAGTTTGCAGAAGCACAGTTTAGTGTTAGAATGGGTGTCAGCCTGCCGAACATACCTGCCCCCACCGGTGTGTTTAAGGAAGCCCACTACATTTCATTAAGAGGCAGGAGGCACAGGCTGATGCACTGCATCTTGAATAACTTGGGAAAATCTTTTAAGTCAACCTTGTGTTTTAGTCAACAGGGAAGGTTTGACCTTTAACCTCCCAACAACCATCTGTTTCATTATTTATCTGAGGGAATCAGAGAGTTTTTGTTCTTTCACAGAAGTCCCTGACACCAAGATATTTTTAATAGCGGAAATTTTTCATTCTTGTCACTATTCCTTTTGAAAATACAGGTATTTTCATACAACACATAGCTAATGAGTGAAACTTCAGAATCCAACCTTTCTCTATAATCACAGGAACAGGGATTAGAGAGGTCCCACTAGTGAGGAACATGAAAATTAATTATTGAGCTCCTTGTTTTATCCTCCCCATCTGTCTGATATTCTCGAGCACACGAGTTAGACAATTAAATTACTCCTCCTTTTACCTCATCAGGATGTTCCCTGCACCTTTTTGTCTAACTCCATGGGCTCCCAAATTCTGTCCATTTACCAAGAAACGTGTGCACTACCCTGTGTGAGGGCAGGGCCATTTGATTTTCCCAAATGACAGGAATTCAGCCAAGCTTTTCAAAACATTCACCTCTACCAATCACACTTAAAATAATTTTTCTCTTTC